>JARYGA010008504.1:0-101698 GCA_030545235.1 Helianthus tuberosus
TTGGAATTCTGGATGGGATGGACTTAGGTTTCCTTTTTGGCTTAGGATTTTTAGTATCCTTTGACCCAGAACAACCCTGCGCATACAGCTCCATGAAAGCTCTTTTCTCCTCATTCCACCTTGAAATATCCTTTGCCACTCGATCCCTTTTTACACTTGCTACTCCTTCGTCAAGTGCTTCTTGGGTAGCATCAACCTTTTTACTACCTTCTGGCACAGGAATTTTTCTGGTCATGGCATCCCTTTCTGGTTCAATGTAAAGACCATCATCTATTCCCTTCTTCTTCCACTCCTGAATTTTCTCCCCCTTTTTGGCATTATCTGGAGGAAGTTGATCAATGAAAAGTACTGTTGGAGGAGCAGTGCCAGTGGTTTCCAATAAATGGGCCTTGATTGCCTTAATATCTGCTTGAGTGTTCTTGTACCTAGACTCCATTATGTTTCTCAGCTTTTTGACATGTAGTTCATGTTGCTGATCAGCCATTTCTTTTTGTTGTTGGAGAAAAGGTTGGAAAAGGTTCCAGAGCTCATTTGTAGCAGATGCTGATGGTAGAGCAGGTGCTTGAGGTGGAACAACAGTGGATTGCATCTTTTGTACTATCAACAACTGTTGCAGCATCTCTTTGATATCTGCAACTGAAGTATCCAGTTTATCAACACGTTCCGTCAATTCCAAATATTTTAAACCATCACCCAATTTAATGGGATCATCTGATTTCCCACTAGCAGTGGTTTTATCAGTGGTTGAGGTAGGGAGTGTACTCCAAACATTAACCACTGATGCCCCCTTTTCTTGGTACTAGGGTCTTCTTCCTTCAACACTTGACAACCTTTTGATGTTGCCAGTGGTAAAAATAAATCCACTGGTGGTTGGCAGAGGTGCTATGTAAGGAATTGCCTCCAAGGAAGTCTGATTGATGTAACCACTGTCCAAATGTAAACCAGTAGGTTCAACATTTGTAGTGGCTGCTTCACTTGGAATACCACCAAGAGTTACTTGTAACTCAAGGGGTGTAACCTCCTCAGGTTGTGTTGGTGGGTTAGCAAGGATTGATACATCAGACCCAGTCATTTGTTGAGGTATATTCTCATTAATAGGTGATTAAGAAGGACTGGTTAGTGCCTGGTTCAAATTGATTGCATCCAACAGAAGTTTAGTTGGTGGGGGAATTGTGGATGTGATGTTTGATGTAGAAAGAGGATTTGCCCCGGGCATTGGGCTGTGGATGATGGAAACGAGTGTTTCCAGAGCATCATGATGTGGAGACCCTATTTGTACAACCTGTTTTTTTTTAGAAGAAGCAGGAGGGGTTTCGGCTATGGGTTGAGATATTTGTACCAACTGCGGTGAGGAAGTAGCAGCAGTGGTTTCTTGTGACTTTTGTGTTGTCACTGGCAGTAGCTCTGGTATCTCATCCTCCAGAGTTGCCTTTTTGATGGGTTTGGGGGGTTTTTGTGTTTTTCTTTTTGTTGGCTTTTTAGTGATTTTAGGTGTGGGTTTCAAAGCAGTTGTTGTGCTACTTTGATCACCTTGAGCAGTGGGCTCAGCAGCAGACACCTGAGGAGCAGTGGTAATTGCTAAAATCTGCTCAGGCACCTCTGCTTGTGTTTTGCAAGGTGTTGACATCCTTGTAAAAGTTTTAGCAGTTAAGCAATTTATTTGAATAGATGCACCTTGGTTTATTGCAGCAATATCATCCTTACTGAATTTCTTTTCAAAATAATAGCTTAGAAATCTTGGAAACAGTAAGAATTATTTTGTTTCAACATTTTTAACCAGATCATTAAAAATTTCCCGGGAATAATTAAAATTTTCTTCTTGGAGAATAGCATATCCCAGATTTTGAATTTTTAATGGAATTTCGTTAAAAGAAGTGGTTTTATTTGAAACCCACATTAGAAGGGTATGAAATAAAAACCTTGTTGCAGAGGGGAAGTAACCTTTTTGTAAGGTGTCCTTTTTTACCTCTGCATTATACCCTCTTTCTAGAAAATCATTTTTAACTCGTTTTTGGGGAAAGAAATTTTACCTTCCTGATCATCGAGTTGAAAGACCTCTGAAATTGATTGTGATGTAATCTTGACGGCTTTACCCTTTAGAGATGAGTTGATGGCTATTACAGTGTCTCCTTGTTTTTCAAGGGTTGCATTCTTCCAAAACTCTCTTTGGGTTGTCAAGTAAATTGGTGCATCAGCTGTTAACAAAGTTTTGTACTTTGATGCGGAGATGGTAGCAAGGATGGAATCAAAAATGGTTGTAGTGCCGGGTTTTGTGAGGAGACCCAGAAGATTGTGAGACGGTTTGTGTGGAATTTCAGTGGGTGTTGCCTTTTGAGAGGCTTGTTTAGACGTTGATTTGGAAATGGGTTTTGCAGATGACTTCGATTTTGTCATTTTGAAGATGATGATCGAAGAGATGTGTGAAGGAATTTGAAGAAAAACTGTTTAGAGAAGAGAATTTTTGAGAATTCAATTCGACAGTAAAACCCTGTTTTGGTGTGAAGTGGGGGGTTTTATAGAGGAAAAAGTGAAGGCTGACGTGGCAGCGGTTACAAAAGGTCTGACCACTATGTACTGCCCACATGCCAAACTCTGAAGAAATGAAGGACAATACTTTGATGAAAGTTACTGATAAAGGCAGTGGTTTCAACGGTAAAATGGAAACAGTGGATGATTGTCACTATCAGTGGATAGCATATCAGTGGATAAGACACTGCTTTTGAACAACAGAGTTTATCAAGGAAATGAGAGAACAGAGTATGGTTTTCAGCAGTGGACAGACTTTTGAAGTAGAGCAGACTTTTGAACAAGCAGTGGTTATGGCAGACTTTTAAAGGATTTTAATGAAAATTTTCATTTTTAGCTATTTTTAAGGATGGATTTTTGATCTTCTGAAAACATTTTAATGCTTTTATTCACAGAAAAACAAGATTTTGCTTGTTATTCCATGTTTAGCATGCCAATTCTAGAGACCAAGCTTTCAAAGGTGGCAGTATCTAATGCTTTTGTGAGCACATCTGCCAGCTGGTCTTTAGTTGGAACATGATGCAGAGAAATCAAACCTTTTTCATAGCAATCCCTCACAAAGTGATGTCTGATGTCGATATGTTTGGTGGTTGAATGGGAAACTGGATTTTTGATGATATTTTCTGCTGCCTGGCTATCCAACATGAGTGGTGTCTTTAAGGCAGTGATACCAAAATCCAGCAGCTGATTTTGAAGCCACAGGAGTTGGGCTGTACAGCTTGCAGCAGCAATATATTTAGCTTCAGTAGTGGATGTTGAAACAGTTGCTTGCTTTTTGCTTTGCCATGAAACTAAGCAATCACCTAGAAACTGGCACCCTCCTGATGTGGACTTCCTTGTGATGTTACATCCAGCAAAGTCACTGTCTGAAAATCCTGAAAGCTTGATATTCCCATTAGCTGGATACCAGATACCAAGTATGGGAGCACTTTTTATGTATCTGAATATCCTTTTTACAGCAATAAGGTTGGATTTTCTAGGGGCTGATTGACTTCTTGCACAAACACATGTTGCAAACATGATGTCTGGCCTAGATGCAGTTAGGTACAACAAAGACCCAATCATGCTTCTATATAGAGTTTGGTCAATCAGCTCATCCTTTTCATCAGACATGACAAGCTTATTTGTTGCCATGGGTGTGCTGCATGGTTTACAATCATTCATATCAAATTTGTTTAAAAGTTCTTTTGCATATTTGCTTTGATGAATGAAAGTACCATTTTGCATTTGCTGAACTTGGAGACCAAGAAAGCATTGCAGCTCAACCATTGCACTCATTTCAAACTCAGCTGTCATGAGTTCCCTAAACTCTTCACACATTTTGTTGCATGTGCTTCCAAAAATAATGTCATCCACATAAATTTGGACAATCATTAAATCCTTTCCTCTCCATTTTAGAAACAGTGTTTTATCAATGGTACCTCTTTTGAAACCATTTGAGAGTAGAAAGGTGGAAAGAGTTTCATACCAGGCCCTTGGTGCTTGTTTCAGGCCATACAGGGCTTTGTTCAGCCTGTAGACATGATCTGGATAAAATGGATCCTCAAAACCTGGAGGTTGACAGACATACACCTCTTCTTGAATTGTACCATAGAGGAAAGCACTTTTGATATCCATTTGAAACACCTTCATGTTGTGGTTGACAGCAAAGGCCAGGAACAGTCTAATGGCTTCCAATCTTGCAACAGGGGCGAATGTTTCATCATAATCAATCCCCTCTTCCTGTCTGTAACCTTGAAGCACAAGCCTGGCTTTATTCTTGACAACAATACCCCTTTCATCAGTGTTGTTTTTGAAGACCCACTTTGTGCCAATGGGACTAACCTCTTCTGGCAGTGGTACAAGCTCCCATACTTGTTGTCTTTTAAACTGTTGGAGCTCCTCTTGCATGGCTTCTACCCAGCTGTTGTCTTTCAGTGCCTCTTGGTACTTGACTGGCTGATGGAGTGATAGAAAACCAGCAAAAAGACAAATGTTTTGGGTTTGGCTTCTTGTGAGCACCCCTTCATTGATGTTGCCAATGATTTGGTCAGGTGGATGAGATCTCAAGTAGATTAAATCTCCTTGGTATGGAATGATGGCATTTGTTGGTGAAGGCTGCAAATATGTATCATATGAGCTAACCACTGCTGGGGACTTTGATGATCCAGCAGTGGCTTCAAAAGGTGGTGGAATGGGAGGTAATGAAGTGGACACATGCTGATTATTATCCACTGTTTGGGGACTTTTGTCAGCAGTGGTTGAGGATGTGGAAGCAGTGGTTGATGGGCTACTTTGGTCAACAACTGTTGAGGTAGCAGTGGTTGAGCTTTGACAGCTGTTTTGAACATCTGATGCTCTTCCCATTTTGGCAGACCTTTGAGGGATTATGATTTCATACCCATAGTCTGGTGTTGAATCCTCTGATGGACCTGCACTGTTAGTCTTGACAGCAGTATTTTCAAAAGTGAATTTATCAAGATCAAACAGATCTGCAGGATTTGCTGGAATTTTCATTGATGAAAGTTCATTGAACTTTACATTCAAAGTCTCCTCCACTGCTTTGGTCCGTGTATTAAACACTTTGTAGGCCTTGGCAGTGGTTGAGTACCCCAAATGATAACCACAATCAATTTTGGCTGCAAATTTTGAAATGGAATCTTTTAAGTTCAAAATAAAGCATGGGCAGCCAAACACCTTGAAGTATGAGATCAGTGGTTTGATTTTATACAGAATTCATAAGCAGTCTTTTTGTGCCTGGGGTTTATTAAAACTCTGTTCTGGACATAGCAAGCAGTGTTTACTGCCTCTGCCCAGAAAGTTAATGGCAAACCTGAATCAGCAAGCATGGTTCTGGCAGCCTCAATCAAAGTTCTGTTCTTTCTTTCAACTACCCCATTTTGCTCTGGTGTTCTAGGGATGCTGTACTGCCTTACAATCCCTTTCTTCACACAGAAGGCATCCAACTCCTTATTTTTAAATTATGTGCCATTGTCACTCCTGAAGCTTTTCACTGGAAGGTCAAATTGCTTTTCAACCTGTGTCACAAAGTCTTGCAAAATGCCTGCAGTCTCATCTTTTGAGTGTAAAAAGAAAGTCCATGTAAACCTAGAAAAGTCATCAACAATAACCAAACAATATCTTTTCTTTTTGAGACTCATGACTTGAACTGGGCCAAACAAATCCATGTGTAGCATTTGCAAACACTGGGTTGTTTTGGACTCTTCAATGGACTTATAAGAACTTTTATGTTGTTTTCCTTTTAAACAGGAAATGCAATGTTCAGGACATGAAAACAATTTTTGTGGTAGGCCTCTTACCAAACCATTTTTTGAAATTTCAGTGATTGTCTTAAGATTTGTGTGCCCCAGTCTTCTGTGCCAAAGTTCTGTCTCTTTGTTAGAGGCAGCTGAGAACAGACAGGCATCAGCTCTGGGACACTCTTTTGACATATCAACAACATAAACATTGCCACTTCTTTGAGCAACAAGTTTTGTTTGACCAGTTTTTATTATTGCTTTAATCTTTTTGACCATTTCTGGTCCAACAATCCTACAACACTCCTTTGTGAAGAATGACCCATACCCCTTGTCACTCATTTGTGAAACACTCAGGAGGTTGAATTTCAGACTGTCTATCAGATTGACATTTTCAAATTTTACATTTCCAGACTGTACTGTGCCAGACCCTAGAACTTTTCCTTTACTGTTATTCCTAAAGGATATATCACCCCCTCCATGAATTTTGAAATCTTTGAGTAGGGCTTTACATCCAGTCATGTGCCTGGAGCCTCCACTATCAACATACCAAAGGCTATCTAAACAAGCAGAAGCTCCCTACACATGAAGTAAAAGGATTAGTTCATTAGGGTTTCCAAAGCCAATAAGGCTTTGGATGGGGTCTCAACAGTGTCTGGGATGGATGCATATTGATGGACAGTGGTTAGGTCAGGGGTTTAGACAGTTTTAGTACTGTTTCTTGCTAACCACTGTTGGGGGTCTTGACCAATCACCTGTTGGTACCCAAAAGGATGCCTGTTCACTTTAGGTTTAGAGGGCCTTTTGTAGGCCTCATAAACGTGTGGAATCCTTTGGTAAGACTGTTTTTCCTTGCCTTTTCTGAACTGATTGGCAGGGGGTGCATCAGTAACCTGAACATCTCTTTTGACAGATGTTTGGTTCAGCTGTTTTATGACAGCTGTTTGAACTGGCACAAACAGTGGTTGGTTCTTGGTGAATTTGACAGATGATGTTGATGGACTCAAGGATGTTTTAGCAATGTACTCATTCTTTTTCACATCAAAGTTTTTGAGATACACACATGCTTGAGTTTTGTGGTTTGTTTTACCACAAACAATGCAGCTTTCAGCTGGAACAATGACACTTGTTTTGTTCAAATCATAAGCTTTTAAATGGAAACAGTCTTTTGTTAGATGATTCCTTTTCTCACAGAATTCACAAAACAGGTTATTGGTCTTTTCTTTCTTCTTTCTCTTTTCGGACTCCTTTGCAGAAGAGGTTTTAACCTCTGTTGGGATGTCCTTGAGAGGAATGACTTTAGCTTTTGGAGCTTTAATACCATCAGTTGATGTAAAGTCCATAGGCTTGAAATTTTCAAGAATATCACACTCATCAGACCATTTTGGTTTAAACTGATAATTTTCAAGCTCCTCAAAAGTAGAGGATCCCATTGGTCTGTCAAGTGTGATTTTGTTACCAAGTTTATCAGTGATTTTCACTTCTTGGCCATTCTTGTTTGTGGGGATGAACTCAGTTGTTACATCAGTGGTTTGAACAGATTTTTCAAAAGCAGTGTTTTCATCATCATGTTTTCTATAACCAACACCAAATTTTACATTGCTTTTAATTTGTTTTTCAAGCATAACCTCATACCCTTTGCATGATTCCACCCATTTTTCACAAGTGATCTGGGTGGACTCCAACTCCTTTTTGCAAACTTGGTATTTTTCTACCATAGTTTGGAGTTGAGTTTTGGTTATGCTTTGCTCTTCTTTAAGACTGCTGATCTCTTTCTCTTTTTCAGTCAATTTGTTTTTAAGTTCTTTTAAAGAACTTTCAAATTTGACTTCATCAGTTAAGATTTTATTCCGAAGGTTTTCATTTACCTCTTTGATGTTAGCAAAAGCAATAATGCAATTGTCAGAACACAGTTTTTCAAGAACTTGAGGAGATACCTTGGCAGCAGCCATCATTGCACAATCACATTGATGATTTTCTTCATCATCAGCTCTTACTTCCTTCTCACCTGCTCTCTTTTCTTCCTCTTCTTCTCTGTCCTCTTTGGACCATGGGTCTGTCAGTGGTTCAATCAGGGTTTCTGAATTTTCTCCCAGCAGCAATTCACCAGCAACTGCATTAACAACTGCTTCAGTCACCTCATCCACTGTTTCATCACTTAGCTGTTCACCTTCAGTTTCAATCCCCTCTGGTATTGACTCTAATGCCATCAAACAAAATTCATCATTAGAAGGTTCATTAGAAGCATTGAGTGCAAAATTTTCATCACCAAGCTCATCAGGCATACTGCTCCAATCAAGAAAGCCTTGAGTGAAAAAGCTTTGCTGATCTGGTTGTACCACTGCTGGAGCAGCTGTTTGAGGTGCAACATGTTGCACTTGTGCCTGGGGGACAGGTGTGACAACTCGTAATTTAGAACCCTTCATTGTATCTCGATGTAACATGCTTAAACGTTATGTGTTTACATATTGGTAAATAAAAGTTAGTAATTATCTTAACGTGCTATGTGTTATTAATGTGTATGTATAAGGTATAGTTTATGCTAGTGCGTATGTAGTGAACCGGAACCGAGACACAAGGACTCGACTTGAGACCATGCGGTCTCGAGTGAACAGGTAGAGGTTGGGCCGGTTGGGCCATGCACCTCCTTTAGTCCACCCGAAAGCCCATTAGGGTGCACCAACTTGGAACAAGTATATAACCTTGGTGGATAGCCATTTTTGCCATTTCTTTGGACAACACACACTCTCCTACACACACACTCTCCTACATTCTCTCTCACTAAAACCCTAGAGGCACAAGCCTTCTCTCCTCTCTTTCGGATTCAACCGGCGACAACAAGGGCTCTCGGTTCAAGCTTAAGATCTCCCTTGAAAACCTAACCGGTTAGTGATTCATGTTACATATTGTATTTCGGTTGATGATGATGTATTGTATTTCGGTTGATGATGATGTATGATGAAGTTATTTGATAATATGCTTGCTTGTTAAAGTTTTATGCATGATTAAAGTGTTGATTATGTAATAAAAACGCATCATGGCTATTGTTTGAACATGACAAAAGTGTTTGTTTGATTTAATGAGTTCTTGTTTGTTAAATGATACATGCTTGGTTCCAATATCTTAGGTGAACATGACTTTTGGAGAATAACAATTGAATAAGATGTTTTGAATGATGAAAGAATGATAAGTTTAGGGTTATTCATGATCATCCGATTTTATGTTAGATGTTATAGAACAAGCATTTTGTTTGATAATGATCCACAAGATGATTATTGATATCTAGATTATGTGATATGATTCGGGTCCATGAAATGCATAGTTATGTAGGATGAATATGTTTGATTGATATAAAAACTTGAAAGATGAACTACTTGAAGATCATGAAAAATATTTGAAATTGAGGTGTTTGATCCATTTCGGTTAGTTGTTAGACAAGAAAACATGTTTGTTTGATAGTACACACTGTTGCATGAAATCGGAATCCCATTGGCTAGTACAATGCTGGCAATCAGCAGATGTTCCAGTCGAGACCTCCGGTCTCGACTCGAGACCATTAAGCTACAACTCGAGATCACGGTTACGACGCAGGTTGCGAGTCGAGAACCTCTAGTCTCGACTCGAGACTACACATGACCAGCACACAAACAGCATAACTCGAGACCACGGTTGCGGGTCCGGTTGCGACTTGAGACCGTCTAGTCTCGACTAGTGCATGTATAATTCGAGACCGCACAGTCTCGACTCGAGATCTCTAATCTCGACTCGAGACCACGTACACATATTCACTGAGTTGGACTTGTACACTGTTACGGGCTTAGGTGATTGGGCTGGGCTGTTGGGCTTTATGTGTTACTGTTAAACGTGTATAAGGTGCAATGTTGACTAGGCTGCCATGAGAAACACTTGTTTGCAACGTGCTAGTATACATGTAGAAAATGTATGTGCGTTACTTGGTTTGTACCTGACCTATACTGGTAACCATCTTAGGACGTGGTGACCAGCACACTTGACCAAGTAAACTAAACTGCCGAGCAAACCAAGGTGAGTTCACACTTTCTACAAAGCATGGGATTCCCAGGGGTTGGGAATTGGGGTTAAGGAACGTGGGTTCCTCGTCCTTTCTTGGGTAGGACAGCAACGGTTCAGGAATGTAATTCCTCGTCCTCATGGACAGATAACTCGTACTAGACCAAAACTCTATCACGAAGTCCCTCCTTTTTATATCGACTTAATCGCCGGGCCAATGGCGAGCGGGTCATTAGTTAGATAGCGCTATTTAGGTTTGACAAACCTCACACCGTGCCGCAGAGGACGGGCGTGAACTAATGGACTATGGCACGTCGGTGATGATAGACACCGACGCTAAGGGCACATAAACATGACTAACGTCAGTAGTCGATATGGTAACGAGTCTAGTGTATACATGGGGTAGCCCCCACGGCCGAAATGCCAGATAACTAACAAGGGGTAGCCCCCACGGCTGGATTGCCAGAGTAACCGGGAATAAACAAGTCACGTTTTTTCAACTATGGGGTAACCCCCACGGCAGGATGCCAGATAAAGGAAACTTTTTTTGAAACAACTTAAAACGAACACCCAACTGTGAACTCACTCAACTTGTTGTTGACTCGTTACTACATGCTTTGCAGGTCAATAGGTACTTAGCTGGAGCTTGCATGGAAGAGAGTCGTTGTGGGACATGGACAGCTGTGTGCCATGTTAAACTTTGAAACAATTAAACTTATGTTTTGGTTTTAAATGTTATGCTTCCGCTTGCAACTTAAACTATGTTTTGTTTGGACACCAATCGTATTGGTTGGATTTTTGAGTCACTTACATGCTTGTTCAATATGATTGGTGGCTAGATCCTGGTCAGTCACACCTCCAAGCGGTGGTATTCCGCAGGTGGATTTTGGGGGTGTGACAGATTGGTATCAGAGCCATTGGTTATAGTGAACTTGGTTTTAATAAGGGGAAAAGGTTTTATTAAAATCATACTATAACTTGTACAGTGCTCTACGATCCACAACGACGCTTCACTCCACATGCAAGGCTCGACATTCTAGGTGATATGATCTATGTTTATATTGCCTACTTGTTAGTTACATAGTACATTGCTCATGGTATGCTTGGTTAGTATAACTACTGTTGCTCGAACACGTGTGTGCTTACTCTCTTCTGTCATCGCATTTTCGCGAACCCCTCTCACTCGTGTTCCTCTTGATATAAAGATCATGTCTGGACGCGTTAACATGACACAAGCCCAGTTGACGGCTCTGATTAACGAACGAGTTGCTGCGGCACTTGCAGCTGCACACGCAGGAGGTATATCCTGCAGTCCAAACTCATTCTAGGATCTTTAGATCCTACCCTCGTGAACCAACCTTTGTGTTAAACTCTGTCCTTTCCTTCACCCACAACAGGTCAACATGCTCAGCCACCTGTGTGCACCTTTAAAACTTTTAGGGACTGTCGACCTAGTACCTTTAGTGGCACCGAAGGAGCGATAGGTCTCCTACACTGGATTCGCAGGATCGAATCTGCATTCGAAGAAAGTGAAAGCCCTACCAGTAAACGAGTAGAGTACGCTGCTGGTACCTTGCAAGGGAAAGCGTATTCTTGGTGGAACACACAAGTTCAGATGCTCGGATTAGCAGATGCGAATGCCACCCCCTGGAGCGATTTCAAGGATTTGATCAAGGAGGAATTCTGTCACCCGGGCGACATTCTAAAACTTGAAATAGAGTACTTTGGTTTGAAGATGGAAGGATCAGAGATGGAAGCGTACACAAAAAGATCCAACGACTTGGCTGCCCTATGTCCTAACTTGTCACAACCCATTTCTAGACGAATCGAGCTATACCTCAGAGGCTTAGCCCCAGAAATCCAAGGGTCCGTAATTGCGGCCAACTTTTCCACAATCCAACAAGTCGTTCGTTTGGCGCACCAGCTCACTGATCAGGCAGTGGAAGAGGGCAAGTTACCCAAGCGTAACCCTTCCAATGCAAATGCTCTTATTAACACCAAGCTTTGGGGTGATCACCAGAGTGAAGGTCGTGGCTCTATACAACAGGACCCGCACGGGAAACTCGTACAGCAGGGGCTGAACTACCAAAATCAAGGGGGATACCTTGGGAATAAGCCGAAATGCCGCAAATGCCATCAACACCACACCGGGTCATGTGCGGGATCGTGTTGCCATCGGTGCAAGAAGACGGGACATGTGGCTAGAGATTGCAGGAGCCCATATCCTGCAAACCGAAACCAGCAGCAGCAGGGCAGCAAAAAGGGGTGTTTCCGTTGTGGGGCTGAAGGCCATCTTAAGAGGAACTGTCCGCAGATGAGGCAGAAACGCGACAACAACAACAATAATCAGGGGAATGGTAACGTTGGGAACAACAACAACAATGAAGCCCGGGGGCGGGTGTTTGTGCTTGGTCAAGGTGAAGCAAGGAATGACCCCAAGGTTGTGACGGGTAAGTTCCTTCTCGACGACTTTTATGTTACAGTTTTATTTGATTCGGATGCCGATACTAGCTACGTGTCACTAGAAGTTAGTCAAATGCTTAAGCGTATTCCAACACCTTTGAACAACAAGCACACTGTAGAGCTAGCAAATGGTAAGAGTTTAGAGGCCACACCCGTAGTCAAGGGTTGTAAATTTGTTCTTGCTAACCAGACCTTCTCTATCGACCTTATTCCTATCGTCTTGGGTAGTTTCGACGTTGTCATTGGGATGGATTGGTTATCCCAACACCGAGCAGAGATTCTTTGCAACGAGAAGATTGTTCGTATTCCTGGTTCCGGTAGTGAACCTCTCATGATTCGTGGCGACAAGAGGGGTGCTGTCGAGAACATCATCTCTCTCCTTAAGGCCCAGAAGTGCTTGCGAAAGGGCCACACTGCCATTTTGGCTCTCATTACTGACACCTCGGAGAAAGAGAAGAAGATAGAAGATTTTCCAATTGTACGCGACTATCCTGAGGTATTTCCTGAGGAACTACCTGGTCTTCCGCCTCATCGCCAGGTCGAGTTTCAGATTGAACTAGCTCCTGGAGCTGCGCCTATAGCTCGTGCACCTTATCGTTTAGCTCCATCAGAGTTGGAAGAACTCTCTACGCAACTGCAAGAACTCTTGGATAAGGGCTTTATTCGTCCTAGCTCATCTCCCTGGGGGGGGCTCCAGTTCTGTTTGTGAAGAAGAAAGACGGTACCTTTAGAATGTGCATCGACTACAGTGAACTCAACAAGGTGGCGGTGAAGAATCGTTATCCTCTTCCACGTATTGACGACTTGTTCGACCAACTGCAAGGGTCGAGCTACTATTTAAAGATTGATTTGAGATCGGGATATCACCAGCTGAGAGTCCGAGAGGAGGACGTCTCCAAGACAGCTTTTAGAACGCGTTATGGACATTATGAGTTCTTGGTCATGCCTTTTGGGCTGACAAACGCACCTGCGATTTTCATGGACTTAATGAATCGAGTGTGCAAGCCTTACCTAGACAAGTTCGTTATAGTCTTCATCGACGACATCCTGATCTATTCCAAGAGTCAGGAGGAACACGAGCAACATCTACGACTTATTTTGGAACTCCTTCGGACGGAACAACTTTACGCAAAGTTCTCGAAATGCGACTTCTGGCTTCGTGAAGTCCACTTCCTAGGCCACGTGATAAACAAGGATGGGATTCACGTTGATCCATCCAAGGTAGACTCAATTAAGAACTGGCCTGCACCTCGCACACCCACTGAAATTCGCCAATTTTTGGGTTTGGCAGGTTACTACAGGAGATTCATTAAGGATTTTTCCAAGATTGCACAGCCTCTCACCTCACTAACGCAGAAAGGCGTTGTTTATCGATGGGGAAATGCACAGGAGTTAGCATTTCAGCATTTAAAGGATAGACTGTGCAGCGCACCTATCCTTTCATTGCCAGAGGGCACAGACGACTTCATGGTCTACTGCGACGCATCAATTCAGGGTCTTGGCTGTGTATTGATGCAACGGGATAAGGTTATAGCCTACGCCTCACGCCAACTCAAAGTTCATGAAAGAAACTACACTACGCATGACCTAGAGCTGGGAGCTGTTGTTTTTGCACTTAAGATATGGCGACATTACTTATACGGTACCAAGTGTGCCATTTACACCGACCACAGGAGTCTCGAGCACATCTTCAAACAGAAGTAACTGAATATGCGACAACAACGATGGGTCGAGCTACTGAATGACTACGAATGCTCGATCAGGTATCACCCGGGCAAAGCCAATGTGGTGGCTGACGCCCTCAGTCGAAAGGACACTGCGCCTAAGCGCATACGAGCTTTGCAACTTACTATACATTCTAGTCTTCCTTCCCAAATACGAGACGCTCAGGTAGAAGCATTGAAACCAGAAAATGTCAGGGCTGAAGCCCTACGCGGCTCAAGGCAAAGATTGGAACGAAAGGAAGACGGTGCTTACTATGTAACGGGACGCATTTGGGTCCCACTCTATGGCAACCTGCGAGAGCCTGTGATGAATAAAGCACACAAGTCTCGCTACTCGGTACATCCTGGCTCGGACAAGATGTACCACGATATCAAAACTACGTATTGGTGGCCTAGTATGAAGGCCTACATAGCAACTTACGTCAGCAAGTGTTTGACTTGTGCGAGAGTCAAGACGGAATACCAGAAACCCTCAGGCCCACTCCAACAACCAGAGATACCACAATGGAAATGGGAGCAAATTTCCATGGATTTCGTTACTGGCCTGCCTAGATCTCAGCGCGGAAATGATACTATTTGGGTGCTCGTGGATCGACTCACAAAATCTGCGCACTTCCTGGCTATCAAGGAGACGGATAAATTCTCCACTCTAGCAGAGGTATATCTCAAGGAAGTTGTCTCGAGGTACGGGGTGCCCACCTCTATTATCTCAGATCGAGATGCGCGTTTCACTTCAGAACTGTGGCAAGCAATGCACAAATCCTTTGGCTCACGATTAGACATGAGCACAGCGTATCACCCTCAGACGGACGGGCAGTCCGAGCGCACTATTCAAACCTTAGAAGACATGCTTCGTGCATGTGTAATCGACTTTGGCAACAGCTGGGAAAAGCATCTGCCACTTGTGGAATTCTCGTACAATAACAGCTACCACACCAGCATTAAAGCTGCTCCATTTGAGGCATTGTACGGGCGTAAATGCCGGTCACCTCTTTGTTGGGCAGAGGTGGGGGATAGTCGGATCACTGGTCCAGAACATGTGGTAGACACAACCGAACGAATTGTTCAAATACGACAACGCATGGCGGCAGCTCGTGACCGTCAGAAAGTCCACGCCGATAAGGGCAGGAAACCACTAGAGCTCCAGGTTGGGGAGCGGGTACTACTCAAAGTTTCACCCTGGAAGGGTGTGGTTCGTTTTGGCAAACGAGGCAAACTTAACCCACGATACGTCGGACCTTTTGAAATCATCGAGAAAATAGGCAAGGTGGCCTACAGACTGAACTTACCAGCAGAACTCAGTGCAGTTCACAACGTTTTCCATGTGTCGAATCTGAAGAAGTGTCTGTCAGATGAGACCCTCGTAGTTCCTTTGAAGGAACTCACCATCGACGAGCAGTTACGATTCATCGAGGAACCAGTTGAAATCACAGACCGGGATGTTAAGGTCCTCAAGAACACTAGAATACCTCTCGTTCGAGTTCGTTGGAACTCACGTCGCGGCCCAGAGTTCACCTGGGAACGCGAAGATCAGATGAAACAAAAGTATCCCCAACTATTCGCAAACGGTACAACCACTCCTGAGGCTGAAGCTACGGAATTTCGGGACGAAATTCCAGATCAACGGGGGGAGGATTTGACACCCCAGGAAAACCAGTGAAAACCATACAACTTAACTAGCTTCCTCAGTGAGTACTTACTAAATTTTGGGACGAAATTTCTTTCAACTTGGGGATAATGTGACAACTCGTAATTTAGAACCCTTCATTGTATCTCGATGTAACATGCTTAAACGTTATGTGTTTACATATTGGTAAATAAAAGTTAGTAATTATCTTAACGTGCTATGTGTTATTAATGTGTACGTATAAGGTATAGTTTATGCTAGTGCGTATGTAGTGAACCGGAACCGAGACACAAGGACTCGACTTGAGACCATGCGGTCTCGAGTGAACAGGTAGCGGTTGGGCCGGTTGGGCCATGCACCTCCTTTAGTCCACCCGAAAGCCCATTAGGGTGCACCAACTTGGAACAAGTATATAACCTTGGTGGATAGCCATTTTTGCCATTTCTTTGGACAACACACACTCTCCTACACACACACTCTCCTACATTCTCTCTCACTAAAACCCTAGAGGCACAAGCCTTCTCTCCTCTCTTTCGGATTCAACCGGCGACAACAAGGGCTCTCGGTTCAAGCTTAAGATCTCCCTTGAAAACCTAACCGGTTAGTGATTCATGTTACATATTGTATTTCGGTTGATGATGATGTATTGTATTTCGGTTGATGATGATGTATGATGAAGTTATTTGATAATATGCTTGCTTGTTAAAGTTTTATGCATGATTAAAGTGTTGATTATGTAATAAAAACGCATCATGGCTATTGTTTGAACATGACAAAAGTGTTTGTTTGATTTAATGAGTTCTTGTTTGTTAAATGATACATGCTTGGTTCCAATATCTTAGGTGAACATGACTTTTGGAGAATAACAATTGAATAAGATGTTTTGAATGATGAAAGAATGATAAGTTTAGGGTTATTCATGATCATCCGATTTTATGTTAGATGTTATAGAACAAGCATTTTGTTTGATAATGATCCACAAGATGATTATTGATATCTAGATTATGTGATATGATTCGGGTCCATGAAATGCATAGTTATGTAGGATGAATATGTTTGATTGATATAAAAACTTGAAAGATGAACTACTTGAAGATCATGAAAAATATTTGAAATTGAGGTGTTTGATCCATTTCGGTTAGTTGTTAGACAAGAAAACATGTTTTTTTGATAGTACACACTGTTGCATGAAATCGGAATCCCATTGGCTAGTACAATGCTGGCAATCAGCAGATGTTCCAGTCGAGACCTCCGGTCTCGACTCGAGACCATTAAGCTACAACTCGAGATCACAGTTACGACGCAGGTTGCGAGTCGAGAACCTCTAGTCTCGACTCGAGACTACACATGACCAGCACACAAACAGCATAACTCGAGACCACGGTTGCGGGTCCGGTTGCGACTTGAGACCGTCTAGTCTCGACTAGTGCATGTATAATTCGAGACCGCACAGTCTCGACTCGAGATCTCTAATCTCGACTCGAGACCACGTACACATATTCACTGAGTTGGACTTGTACACTGTTACGGGCTTAGGTGATTGGGCTGGGCTGTTGGGCTTTATGTGTTACTGTTAAACGTGTATAAGGTGCAATGTTGACTAGGCTGCCATGAGAAACACTTGTTTGCAACGTGCTAGTATACATGTAGAAAATGTATGTGCGTTACTTGGTTTGTACCTGACCTATACTGGTAACCATCTTAGGACGTGGTGACCAGCACACTTGACCAAGTAAACTAAACTGCCGAGCAAACCAAGGTGAGTTCACACTTTCTACAAAGCATGGGATTCCCAGGGGTTGGGAATTGGGGTTAAGGAACGTGGGTTCCTCGTCCTTTCTTGGGTAGGACAGCAACGGTTCAGGAATGTAATTCCTCGTCCTCATGGACAGATAACTCGTACTAGACCAAAACTCTATCACGAAGTCCCTCCTTTTTATATCGACTTAATCGTCGGGCCAATGGCGAGCGGGTCATTAGTTAGATAGCGCTATTTAGGTTTGACAAACCTCACACCGTGCCGCAGAGGACGGGCGTGAACTAATGGACTATGGCACGTCGGTGATGATAGACACCGACGCTAAGGGCACATAAACATGACTAACGTCAGTAGTCGATATGGTAACGAGTCTAGTGTATACATGGGGTCGCCCCCACGGCCGAAATGCCAGATAACTAACAAGGGGTAGCCCCCACGGCTGGATTGCCAGAGTAACCGGGAATAAACAAGTCACGTTTTTTCAACTATGGGGTAACCCCCACGGCAGGATGCCAGATAAAGGAAACTGTTTTCGAAACAACTTAAAACGAACACCTAACTGTGAACTAACTCAACTTGTTGTTGACTCGTTACTACATGCTTTGCAGGTCAATAGGTACTTAGCTGGAGCTTGCATGGAAGAGAGTCGTTGTGGGACATGGACAGCTGTGTGCCATGTTAAACTTTGAAACAATTAAACTTATGTTTTGGTTTTAAATGTTATGCTTCCGCTTGCAACTTAAACTCTATTTTGTTTGGACACCAATCGTATTGGTTGGATTTTTGAGTCACTTACATGCTTGTTCAATATGATTGGTGGCTGGATCCTGGTCAGTCACGCCTCCAAGCGGTGGTATTCCGCAGGTGGATTTTGGGGGTGTGACAACAGGGGTTTGAACATATTGAATCTGTGGAACAGTGGTTTGGACATAATGCACAGGCACAGGGGCAGCAGCATAATGAGCAGTGTTAACATGAGCTGCAGGGGTATATTGGGTATAGTGCACAGTGCTTTGATTTTGAGGTCTAGGGTTTGAGCTAGGATGAGTGATTATAGGACCAGTAGTTTGACTCCTGCATTCCCTAGCGAAATGACCTAGCCTATTGCACTTGTAACACTTGATTTTCGATTTATCCAACCCAACCCTTAGATTCCCATGTAACCCTGGGAACTTTCTCCCTGTTATTTTGTAGAATGTGCTTGTTCTCACACTAAGCAAAGCCAACTGATGCAAATGTCCATCTCCTCTAAGTCAGTGGGATCAAAATGTTGCAAATCATTGAGTTCAAAGCACAAATTATCAGACATCTGGTTTTCAGTGTTTGCAGTAAAAGCATAATTTGCAGAGTGAGGATCAGGGTTGGTAAAGTTTCCACCAGCTGTTATATCAATGAAGTGATCATAACCCTGTTCCTTACTACTGCTACCAGATTCTTCCTGATCAAGAAGAGCTGTGCTACCGAATGAGTAATCATCAGTAGCTTTTCCAGACTCTTGCAACTTCTTTTTCTGGTTCAACTCCCTTTCATAGGTCAGGAGTCTACCATGAAGTTGGGTCAGGGTCAGATCTTTGAACTCAACAGAGTTTCTAGTCACAAATGCAATTGTGTCCCATTTATCAGGTAGCGATCTAAGAAACCTGCTATTTTGTGTTGATTTTGGAAATTCAACCTTAACAAGCCTTAGCTCACTGATGAGACAACTAAAACGTTCAAACTGTTGGGTCAATGTTTCACCCTTAATGTGACAGAAGGTTTCATACTGCTGATTCAGAATTTCCCTATTGTTTTCAATAACTTCTTCGGTTCCCCCAAACTGTTCCTTCAATGCATCCCATAGCTCTTTGGCACTGTTACAGTGTAACAGTCCAGCATAGATCTCATTTGGTAATGCAGATGCTATGATGCTAAATGCTTTGGCATCGAGTTCGAACTTTTGAAAATCAATTTCAGTATAGTTTTCATAAGGTTTTGGTACGAACTTCTTTGGATCCTCAGCACTTGGCACCATAGGAACATGGAGACCAAAAACAACAGACCTCCAACATCCAGTGTTCTGTTGAGCAAGGATGTGACCCATCCTTCTCTCCCAGATGTTGTATTCATTACGTTTAAGCATGGGTGGTTTAAAAAGCGAGCCAACATTATTCTTATCATCTTGTGATTGTGACGTTATCCTGGTTGTTTACAGACACTGATTAATCAACTTTAATGGTGATTAAACCTTGCTCTGTTTTTCAACAAAAACGAACAAACTATCGATATCAACGATTTTGAGCTGAACTATTTATGTCAAAATGATTGTTAAATCAAATTTGACTGTCCTTGCTCTGATACCAATTGTTAGATCTGAGTTTGGTTTTGATTGTATTTTACGTTTGAAATTAAGATGGAAATGAATGAGTTATGCAGCGGAATTAAGATGGAAACAAACTTTGCATACAATCAAACGAGAGTAATGCTTTAATCAAACATTTTTCACAATGAACCGAAAGATTGAATTTATTTCAATTACGATTACAATTGCAATGATTGAATACAAACTCCCCCTCAGCCAGAGCTCAGTGTTTGTTCGTGCAGAGAAGACGATGTTGCAAAGAGCTAATAGAACAGTACAGAGCACTGTTCTATTTATAGGCACTAGCAAACCACTGAGCATCTAAGCTGACGTCACCATGAAAGTGACATCTAACCTCCTAACAAACTCTAACCTCTGATCTATGCAAACACTGCTATACTAACTACTGCTTATTACATTACATTACATTACATAAAGACAGAATAAACAACTGCTGCATCCCTCCACTGCTGTGAACCCAGCAGTACTTGTCCGGATCAGCAGTGCTTGACTCAAGGCAGTAGATTGAACAGCAGAGCTTTAGTCTTTCATCAGGTCTTCACTTGAGTAGCAGTTTGACGGTCAGTAGCTTGTACGATCAGTAGATAGGAGGTCAGCAGATGTTGAAACCACTTTCAAGGGGAGAGACTTGTATGTAACATCTGCTTATTCTGGATCCACTGCTCTGATCCAGTTTTGGCTTTCATTATCTGTTCCTCTGGTAGGGTTCAATCCCAACATTTGGTAATGACACCCCAAGCCACACGTTGGCAGATTTAGGTGCTAGCATCAATCTGATGCCCTACTTTCTTTATGAGAAACTAGACCTAGGTGATCTGACCCCAACACGCATGACACTATCCCTTGCTGACCGATTGGTCAAATATCCACGGGGCATTTTGGAAAAATTGTTGGTAAAAGTTGACAAATTTGTTTTCCCCTTGGATTTTGTGATCCTTGATATGAAGGCTGACGACAACATGCCTATCATTCTGGGACGTCCTTTCTACGTACTGCAAAGGCAATCATTGATTTCTTTGACAAGAAAATCATTCTTCGCGTAAGAGTCGAGAATGCCACATTTGAGGTCGTTAAATCCATGAGACATCCAGGTAGTCAATATGACTTTAGTGGTCCATGCGATTCAGTTTTGTAGGATTGTTTTCAAACCCAAAACGAGTCGTTCAGAAGAATTCTATCCAATACGAGAGGCGGAATTCAATCGTATTGAAGTTGTTTCAGCTGATTTGCAATAGATTCACTTTAAACTGTCTCGTATATTGAAAACACAACAAATTACAGGCTAGAGACACTTCGGCAGCACTTCGGCACCGGAATCAGAACATTACAAACGAAATGACACGACCAGTATTTATAAGCTCACTCATTCCGCACGAAATCATTCAAACGAAATGGACTTGCCATTTCATACGAAATGACCAAAACCATTTCGTACAAAATGATAACTTTTCATTTCGTGCGAAATGAATGTTTCCTATATTTTTCACATTTTCTTGAAAAACGTGCCCTGATCTTTCTAATCTATTACAAGACTCGATATAAGACAAAGTCGACAGACATATGCACCAACAGACTCCCCCTTGGATGTCGACGAGTCTTCAGTACTAGTCTTCAGCATGTCGAGTCTTCAATCTTTATCAGTCTACGAGCTCTCTTCCAAAGAATACTTCATTGTAAGCATCTTCAATCTTTTCTCTCTCTCTTTCTCTTTCACTTTCTCTTCCAGAATCACAACCTGGCTTTATCCTCTCTTGATCAGGTCTCTTGATTCCTTAAGTTCATCAGCAGTAGTAGCTTGCAAGAATCTCAGGATCGAACTTGACTCTACTAACTTCAGACTCCCCTTTGCTAGCAGACTCCCCCTCAAATTGTTCAGGGATCGTAATCTGACTTAGCTCTTGTTCTAGAATCGTGACCTGGCTCACACTCTGCTCAGGTTTAGACACAGGGACCTGCATAAAACTCTACCCAAAAATAAATTTCACAAATTTAAAATTTGACAAATTTAATCTCTGCTTAATCCATGTAGAATCAATTTCAAACCATCACTTGAACATATCATCTAAAATGATTTAACATTTAATAAATCAAATGACCATTTCTAAGAAAATCTTTTCAAACACATTTTCCCAAACCTGTTCATCATGTTTAGCACTCAGAACTTTGAAAATCAGCTCTCCAACATAAGTTATCGAAAATCTTTTTGAATTTTTCAAAATTTATGCTAAAACACACTAAAAATCTTTTTGGATTAAGAATTTAAAATGAAATACAGTAAAGAGATATTTACAAACAATATTTTTGTGAGATTGTGTAAGAGGATCATATCAGTTTTTGAGACAAATCACCAACACCGTTAAGCTTTAAACATTTTAAATTTTAAACGATTCACTTAGATTGACAGTATACTGATCCACTTAAATTTTCACACAAAGTTCAACTGTTTCGAGATACGAGATTAATGTTTTAGAGACTTAAACTTATTCGCGTGTCCCACCTCAGAATATACTCTCGTATCCAGACTCCTATATTCAGTCTTACAGGTGAATGTACACTAATGATATCTGTAAGGGGTTAAATGCGAGACCATGAGAGCTCAGGCTATTGCTTCCGCAAAATCAGAGAGATGATGGTTCGCTTTTCGGTGGGTTCCCTTTAGAGAATCTTTTATTTTCAACAACACATGATTAGCATTTTTCAATGTTTCATCATTTTTATGCTGAGGGCGAGCTTTAAAAATAAAGCAATGCAAAGTATTATACGAGGACTAGGCTATTGCTCCCGCAAAATCATAAGTCCAAGTATAATACCCCAGATATCACCACGCACAAAGACCTAGTATGTTAGAAATAGAAAGCCCTTCAAACAAGATTTCGGGGGTTACGCATATATCCGAGAGATGTTCCCCACTAGATAAGTAAGTTTGATATTTAGGTTTATATCTCGAACACAATCTACTAAGCGTGCGAAAACCTACTGGCACATCATCAGTGAGACCGTTTATCATTTTTGACTTTCCAATTCTTTAGCATGCTGTGATAGTCTACTGATGTACTATCATTTCCTCTTTTTCACAACAAAACTCAATTTTGATTTTATCATGTTTTTGAACTTTTTCAAATTTTCCAATGTTTTTGGATTTTCAAATTTCTTACCCCCCCTAAAATACAAAATCATTTAAAGAAAGTTTGAAAACAAACTGTACAAATAAAGTGACAACTGTTGTGAATTGCTTCAAATCGCCATCCACTTGACATAAACAATCAGAACTCCCCCTAACAACAAACTATTTTCCCATTATGATTTCAAAACACTTAAGTTTGTTTTAATCAAATGGTTTTTCCGGAAAAATTAGTTTTGTTGATATTAGCACTTGTAGGAATGGGGATTCATTCATCACTTTGCTTTCTCAACCTTTTGAAAGAAAAATAAATCAAGTTCAACTCAATGACCTTGATTAACCACTTGTAAGTGAAAACCTTCTACAACCACTTGTAGGTTCACTTATCAACCATACCACTTGTAAATTGAAATATAACAATTTTAAGAAAACTACCACTTGTAGATCGAAATCACTTTTGTGAATTTCTCAAGAAAGATGCCGATTCCTACTCCACAATTACCAACCTGGGAGTTCCGGCAAGTCCAGAGTTTAATCATAATAGGTACTATCCCAGTAACCAACCTGGGATGACCCATCTTTATCTGGTTTCTTCGTTTTCTTCTCATAAAATTCCTTTACCACTTTGACCTTCCCATCAACCATTTTTCCAAAAATATGTTTCACTTTGGGATTAAAGGCCTTTTCAATATCAAATTCTTTCTTTTCAACCAAAAATTGATTTGAAATCTCAAATTTTCCAACTTTTTGTTTAAAATTCTCAGCTCGCAATGGTGGAAAGTTAGCATCATCCATTGGCGGTACTGATTTTTCAACTTTTGATTCAACTTGTGGCTCCTCTGACTTTGTGGAATCAGATTCATCGCCAGAAAATAGCTCCTCTGATTTTGACGAATCAGAATCATTGCTAGAACTATCATCTGATTTCTTAACAACCCATTTGTGGTTATCAAGATTTACTCTTCTTTTGTAAAAACTTTTTGAACATTCACCAACCTCAAACTTTGAATTTTTGAAAACTTTAAATTGTTTGATTGGTGTTTCATTTTCAACCATCTTTTCTTTGAGTTTATCAGAGACTCCCTGTTTTGTTTGGATTGCCTTTGGACAATTCCTGGCAATATGACCAACTGTTTTGCATTGAAAACAAGTTCTTGTCTTGAAGGGGTAAGGTCCCAAAAACCTCATAAAAAGGATTTGAGACCATACCACAAACCAACCTTTTTAGCCTTTTGACCTTGCGCGGCCGCGCATTGGTCTCACAAGAGGAAGACAAAATCAGCAATCTATAACGGCGCGCCCAAAGGAAAACATGAATCCTTGCGCCTTTCCCCATTAGCAAAGGATAAAAATCCTGAGATCAATACTTCCGCCCAGATACCCAGACTTGGATATCATTTTACCCGGACTTGGGATTTATTCGTCTGTGTCCACACAGCAAAGTATCACACTAGATTGCAGCAGTAATCTTCTAGAAAGAAATACAATCGTGCACCACCCAGGCGGTTATAACCGTCTGGACACGTGTCATTACTACAGGCAACCCTGGAATCACAACAAAGGCATGCAATTGGAGAATAATCTCCACTTAATCACTTCCCACGTGGCAATCCCCCAGCCATAGATCAAACCACGATCCGTGTGCATACACATCGGATCGAGACAATTTGACGTTGGATCAAAGAACTTAACGGAAGAAAATATAACCGCTACGGCGTTAGCATCTTCCGTCATCTTTTCAATAACAGGTTTTCCCTCCCAAAACTCCCGGTTATAAGTATGAGAACTGTTCAGGTATAAACTCAGACTACTCTCACTCTTCAAATACTTATCTTCTCCGATACCAATACTTATTCTCACACCGGAGTCGGGTCAAGGAGAGAACCCTCTTCTCCCCTTGGCGAGGCTAACGGTGTTCTTTTTTGCAGAGCTACCGGAGAAATAATTCCATCACAACTGAATCAACCGAGGGAGAGCTAACCTTTTATGCGGATTCAAACCCCCTAACTATCTCGGTTCCGGCCATTTAGTTAGTGTTTCTTCATTGGCGCCCACCGTTTCTCAGTTTTTCTAGTTTCTATCTCGTTTCGATTCAGTTCTTTTCATTCTCTGTTTTCACATGGCAGAGAATTCATTGTCTCACACATCAGGTCCTCGATCTAAATTCAAGGGTTCTACAACCCCAAATGCTCAGATCGACGGAATCATGGGAATCACTACAAGTAACAATCACTCAGACGAAAAGGACTCCTCAGATCAACTCATAGAGAGAGCTCCAGAATACTGGATCGGCAGATTCCAGAAAGCTTTGAACCAGAATTTCACACAAATTATCAGACCTGAGTCCCCAAACATCAGATCTAATATTCGGCAAGAAAGCAACAACAGTCATTCGGGAGGAATTACTTCCCTAATGCAAACGAGAGTTCATAACCGTTCAAATCCATTCATGGAGAAAAACTCCAGAGTACTAGTTCGACAGGTTCCAGATCGCCATGAACCAAATTTTGCACAAACACTCCAGATTTGGGGGTTTCATTTAAGCTCTATGATCAACGAGCTGCAGATCTGAGGTCGCACAACGCATAACTTCCGGAGCTTTGCTTCTTGGGGCTATAAGCCTTGACTAATACGGTTTTCGTCAAAACCTAGGTACTACGAATTCCTCTGAAAGATCTTTTCAATTTTTTCTTAAACAAAATAAGGGAAAGGGAACGAATTCCCGAATTCTTTTACATAACGTGAACACCTTCTAGCATACACTACACAGTTGGTGCTATCACTCATAAACATTTAAACTGGCACTTATACTAATTCAAGTACCATGACTTTTTAACATAAAAGTGTTACAATTTGACACTTATCTACGCTATAACGGATATATATGCACAAGCATTTATATTAACTAGCATATTTAGAGCGTCTATATCTGTACAGCTGGTATTTAAAATTTGATGGATGAAAGAAGTCATTTAAAAAAAAAAAAAAGACATACGCAATCCGTTATCTTTTCAAGATGATAGGAACAATACAAATACTATTTTTGCGGTATAATACCACCGATTGAAAAATCACATCAAAAATTGTGGTAAAACTTATACTCCTTATTTAAGGATAAGAGCACGTAAGTCGCCGTACGCGCATGCTTCTTTACATTTGAGCACGTAAGTCGCCATCCGCGCTTGCTCCCTTGCGTACAAGCACGTAAGTCGCCGTACGCGCATGCTTCTTTACATTTGAACATGTAAGTCGCCAGACTTGGATATCATTTTACCCGGACTTGGGATTTATTCGTCTGTGTCCACACAGCAAAGTATCACACTAGATTGCAGCAGTAATCTTCTAGAAAGAAATACAATCGTGCACCACCCAGGCGGTTATAACCGTCTGGACACGTGTCATTACTACAGGCAACCCTGGAATCACAACAAAGGCATGCAATTGGAGAATAATCTCCACTTAATCACTTCCCACGTGGCAATCCCCCAGCCATAGATCAAACCACGATCCGTGTGCATACACATCGGATCGAGACAATTTGACGTTGGATCAAAGAACTTAACGGAAGAAAATATAACCGCTACGGCGTTAGCATCTTCCGTCATCTTTTCAATAACAGGTTTTCCCTCCCAAAACTCCCGGTTATAAGTATGAGAACTGTTCAGGTATAAACTCAGACTACTCTCACTCTTCAAATACTTATCTTCTCCGATACCAATACTTATTCTCACACCGGAGTCGGGTCAAGGAGAGAACCCTCTTCTCCCCTTGGCGAGGCTAACGGTGTTCTTTTTTGCAGAGCTACCGGAGAAATAATTCCATCACAACTGAATCAACCGAGGGAGAGCTAACCTTTTATGCGGATTCAAACCCCCTAACTATCTCGGTTCCGGCCATTTAGTTAGTGTTTCTTCATGTCTCCTTCTTCTGATTCTTCATTTCCTCTTGCTTTTTAGCAAGGAATTCTTTGTTCGTCTGCTTCCTGAACAAATGCTCTTTTTCTTCTTCTGATGATATTCCTGAAACAAAAACTGTTTTTGGTTTATAAGTTTTCTCATTTTTATGATTTTTCGGTGGAATAAAACCAAGACCTTTCCTTTTGAAATTACCGTTATGGTTTGGTTTCTTTTGAAAACCAGAACCAGAACTGTAACCCTTTTTCTTGTTTTCTCTTTGTTGTACTCTTGAGGTGTATTTTTTAGGTTTTTCAGAAAGATTTACATCTTTTATTTCAGAAATATTAATTTCTGTTAGTTTGAAAACCTTTTTGATCATTTCAGTTTTGACACCTCTTATTGGAAATTCTTCATCAGAAAATAATTTGTCAGAATCATTCAAAGTATAAGCTACTTTGACTATTTCGTTATTCAAATTATTTTTTGATAACAGAAATTCTTTATTATAAACCCGTTTGTCCTTTTTGACTGTTGAACTTGACGTTTCAGACTTTGACTCAGAATTTGACTCCGACTTTGAATCCTCGGTTTCATCTTTATCCAACACCTGATCGACCACTTTCTTTATTAACTCAGACTCATGATCAGTGTCAGACGATGTGAAAGTGACATCAATATTGTCTGGAAAATTTTCTGAAGACTCAGACTCCCACTGCAAGTTGGTTGCCTTTTTGACTCTTTCCGAATTAGGATTTCATGGAGAATATCCATTTTCAAGCGGAGGCGGACACTTTGTATAACTGGCACTAGGTTTCTTACGAGAATTCTTTTCTTCAGTATCCTCTTCTTCAAATGCCTTCATGCCTTCAACTGTTGGATAAATCCTGTCAATAACATAAGAAGTACATGAGTAACTTTTTAACAACCTGTTTACCCTTTCTGTTTCTATCCTCTGAGTTTCCAGTTTCTGTTCCAACACAACACATTTCTCAATGTAATTATTGACAATTTTCTGTTTTGTCATGAAAGCTCCTTGAAGTGTCTTCATAGCTGTTGCTTGTTCACTGCTTGATTGATTGTATTGATTCATTGCTTTGTTTAGAACATCATAGGATTCTTTCAATCTGTTCATGTTATGAATCAAAGTACTGTTTTGCTTCTTCACTACTTCACAGGTTTCACATTTCACCAGAATATTTTGTGCATCAGCTTCTGCTTCAACCGTAAAAGCTGGAACTTCTTTTACCTTTTTCTTTATCACACGATGTAACACCCTTGCTTGATTAATACAATATTTTATATAAGTTTCGTAAAAATGCATGTTTTTACGATTACACGTAAGTATGTCAATACGAGTTTACTAAAACTTTTACAATTTAAAAGTTAATGAACAACTTAGTGTAATTGAATTCGTCGTTTAAAAGATACGACGAAACGTCGCGCGGAAGCTTTTAACTTTATCGTGTTCGGTTCTTCTTCGAGCTTGATCTTCATTCGGGCACTCTTGGCAATCACCTATGATCAAAACCAACTTAAAGGTTAGTTTTGATAGTTAAATAACAAGTTTAAACAAGTTATATGGGTCAAACAAACAAATTTAAACATTTTTCAAGTTCAGGGGGGGCTAGGCGTCACGCCTAGGGGCTAGACGCCCCACCTAGCCCCCTTTTTGGCAGAATGTTCATATTATGTTGCTGCAAATTCCCAGCATGACCCGATTTCCCGGAAACGAGCATAACTCTCTCGTTTTTTATCCGTTTTACCCGATTCTTTTTCCTACGCGTCCGTAATTTAATTCTCCATCATATGGAGTTAAAATCCAACATCCAACATAATAAATTTTGAGACTTCTAAGCCTTCGACTCGTTACCTTTTTATCGCATTTTAACCCGTTTATGCATTTTATCAAACAAACATATTTGTTTGATTCCTATATCACATACACTTCTTCAAATTAATGTTATCTACCATTTTAGGTTCTAATCACAGGTTTATTATACAATTTAAACCCGTTTTTGCTCGTATGCTTATTTTGACCCGTTAAGGGTATTTATGTCCTTTTAGGCATAAATCTCGCTCATTCATTTTTAGCACCAAAATTTTCACATTAGTTTTCAAATGGTCTTCCACCACAATTATATTTGTGGTGGATTTGATGTAGTAAACTATTTATGTCGCGTTTTACATCTCGGTTTGTCATTTTACGAAAAAGACCCATTCTTAGGCATTTGACCCACAAAGGTTTATGCCTATAACCTTGATGCTTATCTAAGGATTACATGATTATAATACGTGATTCCCAAACCACCCATAAGGGTCGTTTGCCTGATTTACCCATCAAGGGCATATTCATCAACATTAGTCCCTCATTTACGACGAAGGACTTTCACTACAAAAATGATCAAAATCGCACATTTAAACTTCAATCTCATTGATGTGTACCTGGCTCGGGTCAACAAATAGACCCGATTTATACCTCGCTTTTATTATCACATATTCTATGGCGACGCAATTGTCCGAATCGCTAATCGCTCCTGTTAATACAAGACTTGACAACCACATTAGTCGATATTGTCAAATGGTGTTATCACACCATTTGACCCGTTTGGCCTATATGACCAAGCATTTTCATAAGTAGCAAAACATGGTTATTAATTACCAATTTGCTCATCCGACCCATTTCGGATTTTCGCCACTAGACCCCTTTTTCTCTTAAACTCTTTTCTTATATTTTTACCCATTCGGCTTACGCTATGGGTGCCCCTTTTTAACTACAATTTACTTTAGTCGATACTTGACTAAATTTCTATTTTTACTCATTTTCTCGTTATTAGTTGCATTTTTAAGTGATCTCAACGAAAACTCATTAATTATTAGTCATTACATGACTCAATTACCGTTTCGCCTCTTTTCACCATGACCCATGGTTTTTATCATTTATGTTTGTTCCGACTCGTGTTAATAGCGTCGGAACCCTTTTTTCGGATATTACACTAATCGCATTTGTAGTTTACAAAGTAATGCATATTCTACAAAAAGGATGTAAGCGTCGCTTACCTTGCATCCGGTTATGCTCTTTTTTTCACGTACACGATCCGTTTGACACGCTCCTTGCCCAAGCCTCCATCTAGCTTGTCAAGAGTCAAACTATCATCATGATTCGTAAGACGGTTAGATTAGTCATCATTATTATGACTATTTCATCTTACGGATTCTATGTCGAAACTACTATTCGACTTCATCATTAGTTAACTTAACTTATCAAAGTTAACTACTTTCAATCACATGGTTTACACAATTAAGTCTAAATCATCATGATATTTAGAACTCTGATCGTTTTATATTTCGCATAATTTGCCATATTATTCGAATGTGCGTTTCACTCGAAATTTCAATATTTTAGCTTTCATTTAGGCATTTTAACAAACACCTAATGGGCATAATTTCACACATTTACTAACTAGTTCATAACTAGTCATTTTGACCAAGGTTAACATCAAAATTCAACCTTTATCATGAATGATCAAATACTCAACTTGCAAATTGTTCAAGTTTCTTACTTCAACTATCATTTATGGTGATTTCTAGCACTAAAATATCATCACCTTCACTTCATAATCAAAACCCAGTTGTCTAAAAGTGGTAAATCATCAAATTACTCAAATCATGGCAATTTTACTTCAAATTTCTACTTAGGGTTTGTTCCTAAGCAATCACACTCCATTAATTCGGTCATAGCCTCTACGATTCATGCATAGATCGCATCATGCAAAGTTAACTAATTTTCACAACTTCATGAATGTTAGAAATTCAACATACCTTACGATCCCCTTGACTTGGTGATCATTTCTATGTATTCAAATCCGAGTTTGGCCTTCAATTGATCATCCAATTTGAAGAATTTGTTGAGTTTAGGGTTTGAGCTTTTGGAGCTCACCTCCTGGTCGATCTCACACACGCACACACTATGTGTGGTGTGTTTTTATTTTGTTTTAATAAATAAACTTTTCCATATATCTAACTTTGGTCCCTCATGTTTCATTAATTATTAAGTAGGTTACAACCCACTTATTTTCAATCCATATTCCCTCTTATTAACCGGGTCAAACATTCCTAGTTAGCTTAGAGGATTCGGAAATATTTATGACTAAGTTTATTTTAGGTCCCGTCAACTCGGGCCTTTTTTTTATACACTTTATTTATCCATAAGCCTTTGTATAACTTTTATTTAATATTAGGTTTAATGATTTAAATCCTAATATTTACCGGATTACTTTTACCGCTAACGGTATTTTACCCGTCTTTTAGTATTAACGGGGTTTGATTACCAACCCCGTTTTCGGGGTGTTACACACGATCTTCTTCATCATCACTGCTAACTTGTTTTTTAACTTTCTTCTTTTTCACTCGAATTTTTCCATCATCACTATCACTCTCCTCTAGCATTTTTAAGTGCTCTCTCATTCTATTTGCATAATAATCATCATTATCACTATCTTCAACAACTCGAGCAACAAAAGCTTTCTGATCTGAAGTTTTATTAGGATCATAATCATCCCAACTAAAACCTTTTGGTAGCCTTTCATCATCTTGATCTATCAAACATGCTTTACTATCAGCTGAAATGTATTTATCCCAACTGAATCCTTTGGACAAACTTCCATCATCTTGATTCACCATATAAGCGTTCTTTGATTCTTCAATTTCCTTCCTAGCATGAGCAGTTTGTGGTTGTTGTGCAACTTGATGATAAATCGCTTTTCGATAATAATCATTGTTGTTGAACGGATTTTGAGCTCCACTTGCTTCGCGATTTGTGCATTCTCTCTTGAGATGCCCTTTTTCCCCGCAACGAAAACAAGTAACTTTAGATTTATCAAAACCTAAAGTAGAAACATTAGCATCACGGAAGTCATCTCTTCCTGTGATCTGTTTGAATTTCTCAGCTCTTCTCAACACACTCGCCAAACACCACTTTATATCCATTAATTCCATCTCCTCAGCATCTATCTGATCGTAATCCTCTTTTGTCAACATTGGATTTCCGATCCTACCTGCAACTAAACTCTCATATGACTCTAACACAGTCCCTAACAAAGACATGTAACCTTTTGCAACCTCTTCCGAGAAATTTTGACCATTCTCAAAGTTTAATACAATGTTGCATTGTAACATCTTGCCATTCTTGGTTGCTAAAAAATTTGGATCAAATGATGAATATGAAGAAAATCCTGTTTTGCTGTTTGATCCCTGAGATGATCCTCCAGAAGAACTTTTAGCATTGAATACAGTTTCGATTTTTGGTGACATGTTAGTCTTATCAATGATACCTCCTTTGTAATATAAACCAATATCGTGTTCACCATCAAAATCTTTCATTCTTGAGACCTTCCGTTGTTCCATCTCTTGAGCTTCAAGTTTTTCAATAAACTTTCCCAGTGTTAGATTACCAAAATCTTTCTTATTTCTCAACATCATAAGGTACGTGCCCCAAACCTCATGTGGCAACGCATCAACCAATTTTTCAATCAATTCTTCATTTTCTTTTGTGATGCTCAACCTCTTCATGTTAACTATCAAATTACAATATCTTTCTATGATCTGCTTGGTGCTTTCAGTTCTTAAACCACGAAATAGATCGAATTCTTTTTTCAAAAGTGATTTTTTGTTCTTGATCATTTCTTTACTTCCAACAAACTTCGATTTTAATGCTTTCCAAATTGAATATGCACTTCCATTGTGTTGCAGTAAAACCAAGATATCTTCCTTAACAGCTTGATGCAATAGACTAGTCATCATCTTTTCATCTTTGTATTTCTTTTTCTCCTCAGCACTTAGATTTTTAATAGCAATAACCTCTTCATCATCATTCACCGGTCTATCATATTTTGTTTCAACACATTCCCAAGCATCCAAGTAATTTGCTTGAACCCAATTTTCGAATCGCTCCTCCCATCCTTTATACTCCTCAATATTCATGAGCTTTGGCGGTTTTTGCATGGTGCCCGTTTCATTTTCTAACATTGTGTTCTGTGCAATAGTAATAGGAGTAGCAAACGCGTTGTAAAACTCTTCTTCCAGGATTCGGTTTAAAAAAAATTCACAAACTCAGCTTTTCAAACGAAATGACACAATTAACACGAAATGAATTCTTCAAGCGAAATGAAACTTCTTCAAACGAAATGAAAGTTTCACACGAAATGGATGATTTCGTGCGAAATGAAACAAATCTCAAGCGAAAAGATGATTTCATACGAAACGAAATATTCTGGTGCGATTTCGTGCGAAATGAACTAAAACAATGCTATTACGTGCGAAATGAAAGACTCATTTCGTGCGAAATGCTGCTGGTGTCATCATATCGGCCATGTTTTTATCAAATTGATCAGATTTTAGTCCGAGTTTAGGTCTAATTCTTTCAAGGCTTTGTTAAAACACAGTTTCGCATATAATGTGAGAAAATTAAGTCATTTTAACCGTAAAAACTTGTTTAATTTTGAAAAGAAGGTGTAGAAATCAGAATTTTTAGCTGAAATGGTAAGAACTCTTCCTCCTGTGCTCTGATACCACTTGTAGGATAATTTTTAAACCCAAAACGAGTCGTTCAGAAGAATTCTATCCAATACAAGAGGCGGAATTCAATCGTATTGAAGTTATTTCAGCTGATTTGCAATAGATTCACTTTAAACTGTCTCGTATATTGAAAACACAACAAATTACAGGCTAGAGACACTTCGGCAGCACTTCGGCACCGGAATCAGAACATTACAAACGAAATGACACGACCAGTATTTATAGGCTCACTCATTCCGCACGAAATCATTCAAAACGAAATGGACTTGCCATTTCGTACGAAATGACCAAAACCATTTCGTACGAAATGATAACTTTTCATTTCGTGCGAAATGAATGTTTCCTATATTTTTCACATTTTCTTGAAAAACGTGCCCTGATCTTTCTAATCTATTACAAGACTCGATATAAGACAAAGTCGACAGACATATGCACCAACAAGTTTACTTCATAAATTTGTTTATCTCTCGTATGGATCGATGTCTTGACTACATCTATGGAGCTGATTTGATCGTAGAGGACCATGAGTGTGACAACCCTCATTAAACCAGGTATCCGTACAATTAATTAATTATAATTAAGTGCTTAATGATTGTGCTAAATTACTTAATCGCATTCTGATTACTGCATCATACTTACACGTGCATCACATTTCATACCGTCACACCATTTATTACATACAAACTTTAGTGACATACATGATGCACAAAGCACAGTTAGTACAATTAACGGACAGAACGGGAAAATGCTGACATGGTTTAATAAATAGACAGACAGTGTTTTGAGACCCAGTATGGGCCAGGGACAAGGTACTACACTAGTATTGGGTGTAGGGAAGTGAGGACCATAAAACTGCTTCACTAGGTGATAGTTTGAGTGCCGGAAAGTGCCTAAAACTCACTTTAAGTGCAGAATTCTGCATTTTTCAGCAAAATTCAGCTTTTTAACATACTAGTATTATGCAGAAAATTGACTAAATGGTCCTGAATGCTTTCCTAAGTGTTGGGAATTAAAAGTGTCACAAAAAGTTACATAAAAGACACTATACGGTACAACTTAGCACTTTAACGAACCGGTATCTAACCGAACAACCGGACATTACCCAGAACACCAAAATTTTGCCAGAAACATTGTTTTATTATTTTTGAACTAGTTATGGTCCCCAAATACCCCAACACATTATATAATGTACCATACATATATAACACTAGATATTACACTTAACCTCCTAACCATTTACCAACTTACCATTAAAATTTACAATTAACCCCCCCCCCCCATCAAAACTTACGGCCCAAAGGAGGACCCCACCACTAGATCTTTATTCTATATTTTATTTAGATATTACTTGATCTTACTTGCTTGAGTGAACAAAATATGGAGGAAGATCATTATAAGTATGGTGCCTTAGATCCATACAGGATCGGATAAAATGTACCAGGATTTAAAGGATTTCTATTGGTGGCCGAGATTAAAGGGCGATGTTGCAACATATGTTGGCAAATGTTTGACTTGCGCCAAGGTGAAGGCCGAATACCAGAAGCCTTCAGGTCTTCTACAACAACCCGAAATAGCCATGTGGAAATGGGAGCAGATTTCAATGGACTTCATAACGAAACTGCCAAGAACACCCAGAGGTCACGATACGATTTGGGTAACCGTGGACCGTCTGACCAAGTCTGCACACTTTTTACCGATCAGAGAAAAAGATAACACAAGCAAGCTTGCTGAGCTATACCTGAGAGAGATTGTTGCACGACATGGAGTGCCTCTCTCGATTATTTCTGATAGAGATGGAAGATTCATGTCAAGGATTTGGCAGTCCTTCCAAGAAGCCTTTGGTTCTCAGTTGAATCTGAGTACTGCATTCCATCCGCAGACAAACGGACAGAGTGAACGAACGATTCAGACGTTGGAAGACATGTTGCGAGCTTGCGTAATGGATTTAGGTGGAAGTTGGGACACTCACCTACCATTGGTCGAATTTTCATACAACAACAGTTATCATGCTAGCATTCAGGCCGCACCGTTCGAAGCTCTTTATGGACGCAAGTGTCGATCACCGCTATACTGGGCAGACGCGGGGGATAGGCAGCTTGTGGGTCCGGAATTGGTTCAAGAGACTACTAATAAGATTACACAGATCCGAGAGCGCATAAAGTCGGCTCGTGATCGACAAAAGAGTTACGCGGACCGAAGAAGGAAACCTCTGGAATTTGAGGTAGGAGATATGGTTTTGTTAAAGGTTTCACCCTGGAAGGGTGTGGCACGCTTTGGGAAGCGTGGGAAGTTGAATCCGTGGTACATTGGACCATTTAAAATCCTGGAAAGGATTGGTCTTGTAGCCTACAAGTTGGATCTACCTGCTGAACTAAATGGCGTTCACGATACATTTCATGTATCTAACCTGAAAAAGAGTCAAACTCAAGAAACAGTTGTCATACCTGCCGACGAAGTTCACATTGACGACACACTCCACTTTGTTGAAGAACCTGCTGAGGTTACTGATTGGAAGGTTAACAAGACGCGACGGAGTAGTGTCAAACTCGTCAAGGTTCGTTGGAACACGCGACACGGCCCAGAGTTCACTTGGGAGCGTGAGGATCGTATGAAGGAAAAATACCCACATTTGTTCCCTAAGACCCCTGCAACTAGAAGCAGAACTTAAATTTCGGGACGAAATTTTCTTAACAGGGGGAGAATGTGACAACCCTCATTAAACCAGGTATCCGTACAATTAATTAATTATAATTAAGTGCTTAATGACTGTGCTAAATTACTTAATCGCATTCTGATTACTGCATCATACTTACACGTGCATCACATTTCATACCGTCACACCATTTATTACATACAAACTTTAGTGACATACATGATGCACAAAGCACAGTTAGTACAATTAACAGATAGAACGGGAAAATGCTGACGGGGTTCAGTAAATAGACAGACAGTGTTTTGAGACCCAGTATGGGCCAGGGACAAGGTACTACACTAGTATGGTGTGTAGGGAAGTGAGGACCATAAAACTGCGTCACTAGGTGATAGTTTGAGTGCCGGAAAGTGCCTAAAACTCACTTTAAGTGCAGAATTCTGCATTTTTCAGCAAAATTCAGCTTTTTAACATACTAGTATTATGCAGAAAATTGACTAAATGGTCCTGAATGCTTTCCTAAGTGTTGGGAATTAAAAGTGTCACAAAAAGTTACATAAAAGACACTATACGGTACAACTTAGCACTTTAACGAACCGGTATCTAACCGAACAACCGGACATTACCCGGAACACCAAAATTTTGCTAGAAACATTGTTTTATTATTTTTGAACTAGTTATGGTCCCCGAATACCCCAACACATCATATAATGTACCATACATATATAACACTAGATATTACACTTAACCTCCTAACCATTTACCAACTTACCATTAAAATTTACAATTAACCCCCCCCCCCCCCATCAAAACTTACGGCCCAAAGGAGGACCCCACCACTAGATCTTTATTCTATATTTTATTTAGATATTACTTGATCTTACTTGCTTGAGTGAACAAAATATGGAGGAAGATCATTATAAGTATGGTGCCTTAGATTCAAGAGATCATTCCATATCTTCACAATCTTCACCCCACTCCCTCAACCTCTCTCTCTCCCTCTCGGCTCTCCCTAGTGCCGCCACCACCACCATCACCATACAACCACCATCTTCATCCATCACTCATTCCATTTCAAACCCATTTCAAAATACTAGAAGGTGTTACATGGAACTTGAAGCTTGAAGAACTTGAAGAACCTTCATCCTTAGCTTTCATCCACCATTTTTCATCATATTTTTCTAGTGATCTTTCCTAGCCATTGAGCTAGTTGTAAGCTTCTTGTTACTAGTTTTTGATTCTCATTTTGTTGGTTAAAAAGATGTACATTGTTTTGAAGCACAAGAACACTAAAAGACTTAAACAAGAATCATGAACATGAAACTTAAAAGTGATGAAATCTTGTTGGATTAATGTTGTTAAATACATGCATGGCACTTGATTGTTACTTACTTGAAATTATGATGTTGATCATCATAAGGAGCTTGCTAGATTGTGATTAAACACACGATTTAGCAAGTTAGAGGATGATTATGTGGTGACATAAGAAGATCATCCTCACTTATGAACATGAACTTGAAAATAAAATTATTTCTTGAAAAATAGTAAATAAAGTGAGCTAGTAATTTTGTAAATCTAAGATTTATGAATAATTTTTCCAAGAAAATCAAGTTCAAAATATGATTTTAGTAAGAACTTGATTCTTACATAAATGTACATTATTTTTGGTGATAAAATAAGTGTAAGAACACTTTATTTACAAGAAGAGTTCAAAAGAATAATTTTTGTAGAATATGTTTACAAGTTGTAAACATCTAAAATTTTCAAGAAGGAAGTTTATTAAGAAATAAACACACTTTAAGGGGTAACTAAGTCTACTAAACATGTTACCAAGTTACTACGAGTTTTGTGAAAAGTTCATGTTCATGTTGTTATAAATATTGTATAATTTTTGCACTTGGGAAGTGAAGTTTGATTATTGATTGTTGGGTTGATTTTTGAAAAGAAAATGATATGCTCATATAGCATGGACACCTCCGTTTTTAGGGGAAACTATGGCGAAATTTTCTAAAAATATAAACACTTAGAAAATATTTTCTAGACAAGTGTTTACTAGTGTATTTTAAACTATGTTTTTCAAATATAAACCTCGCCATATTTTTTGTAACAAAGATACAAAGTATTGGAGGTTGTGTTTATAAATAAAAATGGGTAAACATATATATTTAGAATATATATATACATATTAAGACACTTGTGTGATTATTTGCATACTCAGTGAAATGGTTATATTATATAACTTAACAAAGTACCATGAAATTTATTATCCAAAAACAATACCGTTACTTATATATTGTTGGTATATATTATTTTTGGACAAGGAGAAATATATTATTTTTGGGAAAAATATATATTTTCTGGGCAATACGTTATTTTTGGGACAAAATGAGTTTATAAATATATTTTCTAAAGTGAGACTTGGGAATATATTATTTCGGAAATTACAAGTACAATAATACAAATATACATGTATAAATTACCCCCATCATTGGGAAGGAAATACGGAAATATATACTTGAGAAGTATTAATACAGAAATATTGTTTAAACAATTATTCCAAAACTAAATATAATTTAAGTTGAAATATTAATTATTTTGACAAATAATTATAACTCGGAATAATATAAGAAACGTAACTCAAAACATTAATACTAAGCAAAGGCACGGCCCGTTCGTCTAATAGACGTTAGTACACTGTAGGTAGTCGTGTTTGCTGACAGAGTTTGGGTTACGAGCTAAGGACGCAATACTGTGAGTTCATGTCCCCCTTTTCTTTTACTGTTTTCAGTTTTATACGTCGGGGGTGGAATACATGTTACAATTATTACAGACATTTTTATACAAGGTATGGTTAGCCTAAGGAGGGTTTACTACTAGATCATGTGAGGGGTGGGCACAACACTTAAAGGCCATTAATCCTCATCGTAGGACCGAGGGACATGAGTGATAGATCTATTTGGGTGTAGCGAGCCCACACCCATGAGGCCGGGGCGGCCCATAGAGGTGACTATGTCTTCCAGCCGGAAGCCCGGTACAAATTTGCTAGGTTTGAGTTTTCCTGCACCTTTTTCACACATACCATTGGCTTTGCAACCCATTGGTGATCTCTTTTTCCTTATTGCTACATACCAGGGACATTTATACATACAAGACATATTTCAAAGGTTTATACACACAGACATACACATGAACTCGCTCAACTTTTTGTTGATATTTTTAAACTACATGTATTTCAGGAAACTAGTGGATCTGGAAGGGTATGCATGTGTCGTCAAGCTGCATTTAAATAAAAGATGTCATCTGGGGTAGTAGAGTTTAGAAGGTGTGTCCTATTCATGGACGGGACACATGTTTCTAAACCAGTTTTAATTAACGTCTTTTGTGGAGTCTTGTTGAACTCAATTAGACAAGTCATGGTTTGTAACATAATTTGGTATCGATGTTTTCAAAGACAAGTTGTTGTGTTATTTTCTAAACGTAATTAATGGATGAATATCTTTCGGTTTTATCATATAGCATTGTTATGATTGAATGCTATGGTATTAAGAAGTCACACCAAATAACCACGCTTCCGCAAAAGCCAGGGTGTGACAGCTTGGTATCAGAGCTTCGATCGTAGCGAACTAGGATTCTTCTCGAGTCTAGACTATGATCAATAGGGCTCTCACGAAAACGTTTTCATTGCATACTCAAATTGTCCAGATCCAGGAAACAAACGTTTTTACAAATAAAAGGCACAAGTACACATTTCAAAATTTATGTTTATAGTACAGTCTTAGAGACTGGGGGAAATTTGGTCTTAGAGACCAGGGATTCAGTCTTAGAGACTGGGAAAGTTTGGTCTTAGAGACCAGGGGTTCAGTCTTAGAGACTGGGAAAGTTTGGTCTTAGAGACCAGGGATTCAGTCTTAGAGACTGGGAGGTTTGGTCTTAGTGACCAGGGAGTTAGTCTTAGAGACTGGGAGGTTTGGTCTTTGAGACCAGGGAGTTAATCTGAGAGATTAGGGAGTTCAGTCTGAGAGGCTGGGTGGGATAGTCTTGGGAAGGCTAGGATGCATACATGCTTACATTGTTATTACTTACATGCTTATTTGATGAATGTTGATATTTGTGCATACTTGTGATTGTTTTGTCACAGACATCATGTCATCTTCCTCCGAGATTGGAGTGTCAGACACTATAGACCCGATAGCTATTGTATCAGATGACGAGATCCTTCCAGAGGATGAGGTTTTCACTTCAGATACTACGAGCAGTGACGACGATGACTTTCAGCCCTTCGCCTTACCGGATTTCGGAGATGATTTACCTTTATCTGATGGTTTTCTTGACGGGGATCTACCTCCTGCTCAGATCCCTGCACCTATTCCTCTTGTTGCTCTTCCCGTTGAGGATTTACCTCTCGACGATATGTTAGATGATGACGTTGATCTCTTCATCGAGGGTCCCCCTGAGGATGACCAGGATGGCGGGGCTCCGATTGATGACGATGTCGCTATTCCACTTGCTGATATTCCGGTTGATGACCTTGTTGTCCCTGTTAATGATATTCATGTTGCCGATGCCGTTGTTTTGCCACCTATCGAGGTTCCTGTTTTATCTGACCCGTCTGGTCCTGACTCGTTTGAGTCCGTGTCATCTTCTACTCTTCATGCACTGGGATTACATCGATATCCCACAGACACTGATTCCAATACTGCTATGTCTGAAGTGCCCGTTCCGCTGCTGGGTTTTGGGTTCATCCCTGACTTTCCACACGACGATGATCAGGATGTCGAGTTTGAGGATGAGTTTGACCCTATTTTTCCACACGATCATGATCCAGACCATGAGATGGAGTTTATCCTTGAGGAGCAGCCTGTTGAGGCCCCTGTTATTCCCGATGATCAGCTCCCTGATATACCTGTTGATCATCAGCTTGCTCCCGCTGACCTAGAGCCGGAGATTGCACCTGAGCCCGTTCTTGCTCACGACCTACCACCTGTGCACGACCCTATCCCTGTTGATGTTCCAGTTATCGCACCACCCTTGCCCGACCCGGTCCCTGTGTTTGATGACCGTGCACCTTTTGCTACACACGTTGATCCTAGATATGCTCACACCTGCAATGGGTGGATTGAGGAGGACGACTATCCTCCTTTTGCCAGACCAGTTACTCCTCCTGTTGCACCTGTTCAGGCACCCGTTGATGTCACACAGTTTCACCCGCACTTGTCAGATGTGCACCGTACAGACCTACCAGTTACATTTATTCAGGACATTCCTCCTCCCCGTCCAGGGGAAGGACCTTCTAGTCAGCATCACACTCACATACCTTTTGTGTCAGGAGCCGATCAGTTCATGCCACAGTTTCCTCACCCTGCTTCTTCTTCAGCACCCACGGGTGAGCCATTTATGTGGTCTTCGCCCAACGTCATGCCTTTATCTGATCCGTACCACCCTTTCCATGTTGGATACTCTACGGATGATATACTTTTGTTACTACAGTTACAGCAGGATATGCTGAGTCGTCGAGTTGCGGAGATAGAGAGGATCCATCGTCCTCCACCTGGTACTGGTCCGTCACAGTTTGCTTTTCCACCTGCTCCACTGTTTCCTTATCTTGATTTTGATATCCGTTTTCTCACGATGGAACAGCAGATTGCTTGTTTGTTGCAGCTTGTTCACACACTCGAGGAGGAGTTAGCGCGTATGCGCCGTCTGCTTTTCATCCCTCCACCTCCTCCTCCCCCACCATCAGCTTAGGGGTTTTTGGTTTGTTGCAGATATCATGCTTTTGATGAGAGCGCAGCTATTGAGCCTGATTACACAACATTTTGAAGACCACATGATGACTTATGACTTTTGACATTTGACTTTTGGTTGTTGCATATTGTTAGACGATTTAGACAAGGGTGATGTGACCCTTAGTCTCTTTTGATGTATGATACAATTACGAAACTTGTAAACTGTACTCGTGGTCTTGTTATATGATAGCTCAATTGCAACATTCTCATTACATGCGTTGTTGGATTATTTGTTTTGTGTTATGACATGGGATGTTATGTGTTATTGTGATGATAGATGTTATTACATACGCATATTACTTACTTACTATGACCTGACTGATATGATCTTCTTTTAGAAGATGCCTCCACGACGAGACACATGTTTGCCCACTACTGAGGCTGAGTTACAGGAGCGAATTACCGCAGCAATAGCACAGTATGAGGCCTCACGCGTGGAAACTAGCGGGAATACCTCAAGAAACAACAACCCACCTAATGGTAATGTTCAAGTCGCTTGAGACACATTACGTTACATTTGGATACTTCTTACACATCCGCTAATGCTTTCTGTAAATGATATTGCCTGTACAGGCTGTACCTACAAACAATTTCAGGATTGTAAGCCCTTAAATTACGACGGCACGAGAGGTGCTGTTGCTTTCGTCAGATGGACGGAAAAGACAGATTCTGTTTTAAGGATGAGCAAGTGTGCTCCTGAACACCAAGTTACTTACATCTCAGGACTCTTTCTTGATGGTGCTTTATCCTGGTGGAATCTTCAAGTCCAAACCCTGGGGGAGGCGGCGGCCTAAGCATTGACATGGACTGAGCTGAAGGAGCTCATGAGGAAGAAATACTGTTCACGGGCCGAAATACAGAAGCTGGAAACTGAATTCTGGAACCTCAAAATGGACGGCCCAAAAATTGCTGAATACGTGCAAAGATTCCACGACTTGTCACGCGTTGTGCCGTATATGGTTGATCCTGAATTTAAACGCATTGAGCGTTTCATCTGGGGATTGGCACCCCAGATCATGAGCATGGTAACAACGTCCAAGCCGCCAATAATTACTGAAGCTATCGACCTGAGCGTGTCACTGACTGAAGAAGCTATTCGGTTAAACAAGTTTTCAATCTCTAACCTGAAAAAGAAGGAAACACACGTTGAATCATCGAGTGAGAACAAGAGGAAGTTCTCAAACTTCAAAAAGGGTACCAGCAGTGTCAGCAAGAAAGAAGAGTGAAGCGCACCAGCCAGGGCCAGAACTGGTGCCGAAAACAGAGGGAAGGGTTAAATGGGCACTTTGCCCAAATGTGGTACATGCCAGTACCATCATCCCGGCCTGTGCAGATTCAAGAAATGTGAATCTTGTGGGAGAGCTGGACACTCGAAAGAAACATGCTGGGTTGGTACTGACCATGGTAGTCAAAGGGGTTTTGGTAACAGCAACCGTGGTGGTAATGGATATGGAAACCTCCCGCAAGGAAATAATGGAGGTAATGGAAACCGTGGTATTTTTGCGAATCAAGCTGGAAGTGGGAATCGCAACTAGAACAATGCTCAGGGTGGTAATGGGAATGGTCGAGGACCAGGATGTTTCAATTGTGGAGACATGGGGCACTCCAAGAGGGAATGCCCAAAGCTCAACCAAGTACAAGGAAGAGTTTTCAATATCGGTGCGAGGGAAGCTCGCCAAGATCCTAATGTTATCACTGGTATGTTCCCTATTAATCAACGCTTTGCATCTGTTCTATTTGACACTGGTGCCGACTATAGTTTTGTATCGCTAGAATTTAAAAGTATGCTTGGGTTAACTGCTAGTAAGTTAGACATTCCGTACTCAATTGAACTGGCTAATGGAAAGCTAGTTAAAACGAATGAAGTCATCAGAGGATGCGTAATAGAACTGGGAGAGCACGAGTTTACACTAGATCTACTGCTAGTCGAGTTGGGAAGCTTCGACGTGGTAGTAGGGATGGATTGGTTGTCAAGCAACAGAGCAGAAATTGTATGTCACGAGAAGACCATTCGCATCCCAATGGCAGATGGAGAAACGATCGTGGTTCACGGAGAGAAGCGCGATACACCCTTAAGGATCATTAGTTGCTTGAAAGCTCGAAAGTGTTTACAGAAGGGATGTGTTGCCTTCTTGGCACACATCGTGGATAAAGAAGCCGTTGAGCCGAAACTAGAAGACATTCCTGTCGTGAAGGAGTATCCTGACGTCTTTCCAGAAGACTTGCCAGGATTGCCGCCACAAAGACAAGTCGAGTTTCATGTTGACTTAGTTCCAGGCGTCACGCCAGTAGCTAAGGCACCCTATCGACTTGCACCTTCAGAGATGCAAGAGCTGTCAACGTAACTTCAGGAGCTATTGGATAAAGGATTTATCAGGCCAAGCTTCTCGCCTTGGGGAGCTCTAGTGCTGTTTATCAAGAAAAAGGACGGTAGTTTTCGCATGTGCATCGACTATCGGGAGCTTAACAAGTTGACTATCAAGAATAGATATCCTTTGCCAAGGATTGATGACTTGTTCGATCAACTACAAGGTTCGAGTTGTTACTCCAAGATCGATCTTCGATCGGGTTATCACCAGTTACGTATTCAAGAGGAGAGTATTCCGAAGACTACCTTCAGAACTCGATATGGACATTACGAGTTCCTGGTTATGCCGTTTGGTCTGACAAACGTGCCAGCTGTATTCATGGACCTGATGAATAGAGTTTGTAAGCCGTACCTCGACAAGTTTGTGATTGTGTTCATTGACGATATTCTGATCTACTCAAAGACGAAGGAAGAACATGAGCAGCATCTAAGTGCTATCTTAGAGCTGATCAAGAAGGAGAAACTATACGCAAAGTTCTCGAAGTACGAGTTATGGTTACGCGAGGTTCAGTTCCTTGGTCACGTGGTTAACGGAAATGGAATTCATGTGGATCCCACAAAGATCGAAGCAATCAAGAATTGGGAGACCCCAAAGACGCCAACCGAGATCCGCCAGTTTCTAGGATTGGCAGGATATTATCGCAGATTTATTGAGGATTTCTAAAAAATCGCTCAACCTTTGACCTCCCTTACGCAGAAAGACAAGAAATACGAATGGGGAGACAAGCAAGAAGAAGCATTTCAGTTATTGAAAAACAAGCTTTGCGATGCACCAATTTTATCTCTACCCGAAGGCGCTGACGACTTCGTGGTATATTGCGACACTTCGCGTCAAGGATTAGGCTGCGTGCTAATGCAACGACAGAAGGTTATAGCCTATGCTTCACGCCAGCTGAAGGTTCACGAGAAGAACTACACCACACATGATTTGGAACTAGGCGCAGTGGTGTTTGCATTAAAAATCTGGCGACATTACTTTTACGGCATGCGATGCACAATCTTCACTGATCACAAGAGCCTGCAGCATATATTTGATCAGAAAGAGCTTAACATGAGACAAAGACGCTGGGTAGAACTGTTGAATGATTATGATTGTGAAATTAAGTATCACCCAGGGAAGGCGAATGTAGTCGCCGATGCCTTAAGTCGGAAGGAAAGAATCAAGCCCATAAGGGTTAGGGCTTTGGAAATGATTGTTCAGACAGACCTCACGTTGCGCATTCGTGTTGCGCAGAGGGAAGCTCTTAAAAGGGAGAATCTTGAGAATGAATATCTCCGGGGGATGGAGAAGCAATTGGTACCAAAGGAGGATGGAACATTGTGTTTCTGGGGAAGAATTTGGGTTCCTTTCTTTGGTGGTCTGAGAGACGTTATTTTTTATGAGGCTCACAAGCCACGGTACTCGATCCATACAGGATCGGATAAAATGTACCAGGATTTAAAGGATTTCTATTGGTGGCCGAGATTAAAGGGCGATGTTGCAACATATGTTGGCAAATGTTTGACTTGCGCCAAGGTGAAGGCCGAATACCAGAAGCCTTCAGGTCTTCTACAACAACCCGAAATAGCCATGTGGAAATGGGAGCATATTTCAATGGACTTCATAACGAAACTGCCAAGAACACCCAGAGGTCACGATACGATTTGGGTAACCGTGGACCGTCTGACCAAGTCTGCACACTTTTTACCGATCAGAGAAAAAGATAACACAAGCAAGCTTGCTGAGCTATACCTGAGAGAGATTGTTGCACGACATGGAGTGCCTCTCTCGATTATTTCTGATAGAGATGGAAGATTCATGTCAAGGATTTGGCAGTCCTTCCAAGAAGCCTTTGGTTCTCAGTTGAATCTGAGTACTGCATTCCATCCGCAGACAAACGGACAGAGTGAACGAACGATTCAGACGTTGGAAGACATGTTGCGAGCTTGCGTAATGGATTTAGGTGGAAGTTGGGACACTCACCTACCATTGGTCGAATTTTCATACAACAACAGTTATCATGCTAGCATTCAGGCCGCACCGTTCGAAGCTCTTTATGGACGCAAGTGTTGATCACCGCTATACTGGGCAGACGCGGGGGATAGGCAGCTTGTGGGTCCGGAATTGGTTCAAGAGACTACTGATAAGATTACACAGATCCGAGAGCGCATAAAGTCGGCTCGTGATCGACAAAAGAGTTACGCGGACCGAAGAAGGAAACCTCTGGAATTTGAGGTAGGAGATATGGTTTTGTTAAAGGTTTCACCCTGGAAGGGTGTGGCACGCTTTGGGAAGCGTGGGAAGTTGAATCCGTGGTACATTGGACCATTTAAAATCCTGGAAAGGATTGGTCTTGTAGCCTACAAGTTGGATCTACCTGCTGAACTAAATGGCGTTCACGATACATTTCATGTATCTAACCTGAAAAAGAGTCAAACTCAAGAAACAGTTGTCATACCTGCCGACGAAGTTCACATTGACGACACACTCCACTTTGTTGAAGAACCTGCTGAGGTTACTGATTGGAAGGTTAACAAGACGCGACGGAGTAGTGTCAAACTCGTCAAGGTTCGTTGCAACACGCGACACGGCCCAGAGTTCACTTGGGAGCGTGAGGATCGTATGAAGGAAAAATACCCACATTTGTTCCCTAAGACCCCTGCAACTAGAAGCAGAACTTAAATTTCGGGACGAAATTTTCTTAACAGGGGGAGAATGTGACAACCCTCATTAAACCAGGTATCCGTACAATTAATTAATTATAATTAAGTGCTTAATGACTGTGCTAAATTACTTAATCGCATTCTGATTACTGCATCATACTTACACGTGCATCACATTTCATACCGTCACACCATTTATTACATACAAACTTTAGTGACATACATGATGCACAAAGCACAGTTAGTACAATTAACAGATAGAACGGGAAAATGCTGACGGGGTTCAGTAAATAGACAGACAGTGTTTTGAGACCCAGTATGGGCCAGGGACAAGGTACTACACTAGTATGGTGTGTAGGGAAGTGAGGACCATAAAACTGCGTCACTAGATGATAGTTTGAGTGCCGGAAAGTGCCTAAAACTCACTTTAAGTGCAGAATTCTGCATTATTCAGCAAAATTCAGCTTTTTAACATACTAGTATTATGCAGAAAATTGACTAAATGGTCCTGAATGCTTTCCTAAGTGTTGGGAATTAAAAGTGTCACAAAAAGTTACATAAAAGACACTATACGGTACAACTTAGCACTTTAACGAACCGGTATCTAACCGAACAACCGGACATTACCCGGAACACCAAAATTTTGCCAGAAACATTGTTTTATTATTTTTGAACTAGTTATGGTCCCCGAATACCCCAACACATTATATAATGTACCATACATATATAACACTAGATATTACACTTAACCTCCTAACCATTTACCAACTTACCATTAAAATTTACAATTAACCCCCCCCCCCCCATCAAAACTTACGGCCCAAAGGAGGACCCCACCACTAGATCTTTATTCTATATTTTATTTAGATATTACTTGATCTTACTTGCTTGAGTGAATAAAATATGGAGGAAGATCATTATAAGTATGGTGCCTTAGATTCAAGAGATCATTCCATATCTTCACAATCTTCACCCCACTCCCTCAACCTCTCTTTCTCCCTCTCGGCTCTCCCTAGTGCCGCCACCACCACCACCATACAACCACCATCTTCATCCATCACTCATTCCATTTCAAACCCATTTCAAAATACTAGAAGGTGTTACATGGAACTTGAAGCTTGAAGAACTTGAAGAACCTTCATCCTTAGCTTTCATCTACCATTTTTCATCATCTTTTTCTAGTGATCTTTCCTAGCCATTGAGCTAGTTGTAAGCTTCTTGTTACTAGTTTTTGATTCTCATTTTGTTGGTTAAAAAGATGTACATTGTTTTGAAGCACAAGAACACTAAAAGACTTCAACAAGAATCATGAACATGAAACTTAAAAGTGATGAAATCTTGTTGGATTAATGTTGTTAAATACATGCATGGCACTTGATTGTTACTTACTTAAAATTATGATGTTGATCATCATAAGGAGCTTGCTAGATTGTGATTAAACACATAATTTAGCAAGTTAGAGGATGATTATGTGGTGACATAAGAAGATCATCCTCACTTATGAACATGAACTTGAAAATAAAATTATTTCTTGAAAAATAGTAAATAAAGTGAGCTAGTAATTTTGTAAATCTAAGATTTATGAATAATTTTTCCAAGAAAATCAAGTTCAAAATATGATTTTAGTAAGAACTTGATTCTTACATAAATGTACATTATTTTTGGTGATAAAATAAGTGTAAGAACACTTTATTTACAAGAAGAGTTCAAAAGAATAATTTTTGTAGAATATGTTTACAAGTTGTAAACATCTAAAATTTTCAAGAAGGAAGTTTATTAAGAAATAACCACACTTTAAGGGATAACTAAGTCTACTAAACATGTTACCAAGTTACTACGAGTTTTGTGAAAAGTTCATGTTCATGTTGTTATAAATATTGTATAATTTTTGCACTTGGGAAGTGAAGTTTGATTATTGATTGTTGGGTTGATTTTTGAAAAGAAAATGATATGCTCATATAGCATGGACACCTCCGTTTTTAGGGGAAACTATGGCGAAATTTTCTAAAAATATAAACACTTAGAAAATATTTTCTAGACAAGTGTTTACTAGTGTATTTTAAACTATGTTTTTCAAATATAAACCTCCCCATAATTTTTGTAACAAAGATAAAAAGTATTGGAGGTTGTGTTTATAAATAAAAATGGGTAAACATATATATTTAGAATATATATATACATATTAAGACACTTGTGTGATTATTTGCATACTCGGTGAAATGGTTATATTATATAACTTAACAAAGTACCGTGAAATTTATTATCCAAAAACAATACCGTTACTTATATATTGTTGGTATATATTATTTTTGGACAAGGAGAAATATATTATTTTTGGGAAAAATATATATTTTCTGGGCAATACGTTATTTTTGGGACAAAATGAGTTTATAAATATATTTTCTAAAATGAGACTTGGGAATATATTATTTCGGAAATTACAAGTACAATAATACAAATATACATGTATAAATTACCCCCATCCTTGGGAAGGAAATACGGAAATATATACTTGAGAAGTATTAATACAGAAATATTGTTTAAACAATTATTCCAAAACTAAATATAATTTAAGTTGAAATATTAATTATTTTGACAAATAATTATAACTCGGAATAATATAAGAAACGTAACTCAAAAGATTAATACTAAGCAAAGGCACGGCCCGTTCGTCTAAGAGACGTTAGTACACTGTAGGTAGTCGTGTTTGCTGACAGAGTTTGGGTTATGAGCTAAGGACGCAATACTGTGAGTTCATGTCCCCCTTTTCTTTTACTGTTTTCAGTTTTATACGTCGGGGGTGGAATACATGTTACAATTATTACAGACATTTTTATACATGGTATGGTTAGCCTAAGGAGGGTTTACTACTAGATCATGTGAGGGGTGGGCACAACACTTAAAGGCCATTAATCCTCGTCGTAGGACCGAGGGACATGAGTGATAGATCTATTTGGGTGTAGCGAGCCCACACCCATGAGGCCGGGGCGGCCCATAGAGGTGACTATGTCTTCCATCCGGAAGCCCGGTACAAATTTGCTAGGTTTGAGTTTTCCTGCACCTTTTTCACACATACCATTGGCTTTGCAACCCATTGGTGATCTCTTTTTCCTTATTGCTACATACCAGGGACATTTATACATACAAGACATATTTCAAAGGTTTATACACACAGACATACACATGAACTCGCTCAACTTTTTGTTGATATTTTTAAACTACGTGTATTTCAGGAAACTAGTGGATCTGGAAGGGTATGCATGTGTCGTCAAGCTGCATTTAAATAAAAGATGTCATCCGGGGTAGTAGAGTTTAGAAGGTGTGTCCTATTCCTGGACGGGACACATGTTTCTAAACCCAGTTTTAATTAAAGTCTTTTGTGGAGTCTTGTTGAACTCAATTAGACAAGTCATGGTTTGTAACATAATTTGGTATCGATGTTTTCAAAGACAAGTTGTTGTGTTATTTTCTAAACGTAATTAATGGATGAATATCTTTCGGTTTTATCATATAGCATTGTTATGATTGAATGCTATGGTATTAAGAAGTCACACCAAATAACCACGCTCCCGCAAAAGTCAGGGTGTGACAATGAGGAGGATCCAGATTTGATTGAGGAGGAGCTTCCTCTATTTCCTGAGGCGTTTGAGATTAGTGAGGTTCGAGAGGAGAGTAGGAAACCTTCACTAGAAACACCACCACCCTTAGAGCTTATGGTTTTACCCTTTCATTTAGAGTACGCCTACTTAGGTGGGGATGCTAGTCTACCCGTCATTATTTCTGCTAAACTGACGGAGGAGGAGAAGACTCAGCTACTTGATGTGTTGAAGACACATAAGAAAGCCATTGCTTGGAGACTCTCGGACATCCAGAGCATCAGCCCTACTTATTGCACACATAGGATACTCATGGAGGATGAGTATAAGCCTGTGGTGCAGCCTCAGATATGTCTGAATCCGAACTTGATGGAGGTAGTGAAGAAGGAGGTTCTTAAACACATGGATGTTGGTTTGATTTACCCGATTTCTGACTTCCCATGGGTGAGCCCGAGTCAGGTTGTCCCTAAGAAAGGAGAGGTGACTGTGATGACGAGATCTCATTATTACTCGGAAAATCATTAATTGGCGTGTTTGTATTGATTACAGGAGACTTAATGATGCCACCAGAAAGGACCATTTTCCTCTTCCGTTCATTAATCAGATGTTGGAGTGTTTAGCAGGGCAGCAATTTTACTATTTCCTTGATGGTTTTTTAGGTTATTTCTAGATTCCCATTGCACCTGAGGATCAGGAAAAGACCACATTCAAGGGTGAGATAAGCATTTCCACCCAATATGCTATGCTAGTAAGACCCTCAGTGATGCCCAGGAAAATTGCACGACTACCTAGAAGGAGCTTCTAACTGTGCTCTTCGCTTTCGATAAATTTTGTTCCTATCTCGTGCTTTCCAAAACCACCATGTTTACTGATCAATCAGCATCACGATTCCTTTTTGCAAAGAAAGATGCCACACCCTGTCTGATAGGATGGATTCTTCTACTTTCTAAGTTTGATATTGAGATCAAAGATAAGAAAGGAGCAGAGAATGTAGCAGGTCCAGCTGGTCATCTCTCCAGATTGGAGGATCCTGGTTGATAGGGCTATTCTTGGAATGTTGCAAACCTTGAAGGGCTTAAACGGAAAGTTTTTATTCTTGAAGTCTATAACATATTTGCGGGGATTTGATTGTCAATATGAGATCAATCTCTCGCTGTTCTATCTCTGTCGCTCGCTCATCTTCTCCAATCTCAATGGGTAAATCAAGGCTGGCTATAAATGAAGGCTTCTCCATAGTGTTGAAGATTATCGATCATCAATTGATCACTACTATTGTTCTATATGTCTCGTCATTGAGTTGCTAAAAAACAAGCCAGCGAGTCTAGTTCTTATTGGTCTTAGTCTTGTTATCGAATATTATTTACTTTCTGTATCAATCTATTGGTCAATTGATTGGTTTAAGTTTGGTCATTATTTTCGGTAGATTGATTCAATCATTTAATTTCTCTTGTTCTCTGTAATTCTTGTTCAATAGAATACAATCGTTGAATTGTTGATAATAAACCAATAACATTATTACAATCGTTGAATTGTTGACCATAAACCAATAACTTTATTAAAATTTGAGGTGTTATAACCTTATAATTCATTTGTCTTTTAAAGACTTATCAACATATCCATTTATGGATTTGCAATTATTCAACTTTTTTTAACAACCAAATTAACCTTTTATTAAACACACAACCATGCCGAATCTTAGCAAGTAACTAAGAGCACGACCAGGCGAGAACGATACAAAAGTATCACCAATAACACACCACAACACAAGCAAAACATACAGCAACCAAAAAAGAGAAACACAATAACTAGATTCCGTGATCTACTCCTTCGAACATGCACCATTTCTGGAGTGTAACATCTCCCAGCTTCGATCTTTTGGAAGCCCACCAATACATTTCTTCTTTAATTTTCTCAACCACTTGCAACTAGTAGTGGTAGTGGCTTGGTTCAGACTCAGTGGAGGCAACTAGTTTTATTATTACCATATAAACACATGATGGAGGCATGTGGTAAATAAATCACTTTCAAATATAAACACGTGAGCCAATCAAAATGCTGTGATAATCGGTAATTTACGGCTCTTAATTTCTCGCAAAACAAGCATTAGAACGATAATAAATAGTGTTTAAGGCGAACGTTACCTCTGTTCATGTTCTTTTATAAACTGTTCGCCGAACGTTTGGTTCGTATGCAGCCCTAATTATTATATAACTATAACACATTTAATTTTTGTAAGTATGTTTTGGAATTAATAATTAAATCTTATTTGATAGTTGTAAATAAAAAGAATAACGAAACATATTTATACATTATAAATTATCAATATGTTGATGCATTGAGTAGTTGTACTCTATACTTAGGGAGATTTAAAAAAAAATTAATATAATTACACTTTTAATGTGATTTATAAAAACAAATTGATATAATTACACTTTTAATGTGATATATAAAAACAAATTGATATAACTAGTTTATAACAAATTTAAGATTTAAAATCTAATTACATGACATATAGTTTACGAAAAATGTGATTTATAAAAAACTGGATATAATTTATGTGCCACCATATTAATAATAATAATAATAATAATAATATTTTTTCATTGATTCCAATTTTCTAACTTATGAAAAGGATAATGGAGGCACAATGTTTTACAAATAATTGAGCCAATCAAAAGCTTTAGTTAAACTTCACACGGATCACCATCCTACGGTCCATTGCTCACTTAATTTTCAATCCAACGGTTTAAAATAAACTCTAGAAGCACAAAATCCTTAAACACAAAATAACCTCTCAAGAGAGAGAAAATACAGGTAAACTCCGATTCTAGGGAGAGAAACAAACATCCAGTAGCATATCCATACAAGAAGAAGACTCCACAAGTCAATGGAAGACGACCAGAAGAATCAAAACAACACGAATCTGGAAACCACAAGAGCAGATAGGTCAGTATGGCTCATGAAGTGCCCGGTGATAGTAGCCAAATCGTGGAACAATATTTCGTTCAAATCGTGGAACAATATTCCGGTGATAGTAGCCGAATCTGGAAACCACTGTAGGCGGCGGTGAGGGCTGAGGAGGTGGTGGGGAGTACCGAGAGAGAGAGGCGGAGTACCGATGGCAGTTCGACCACTGTCGGGTCGTTGTTCGAGCGAGAGAGAGAGGCGGAGTACCGATGGCAGGGATAGTACCGATACCAGGTTCCGGCCTCCACCACGATATCAGGTTCCGGCAGTTTTTGTTTCAATCAGTTGTTGTTTTTGTTCTTCTTGTTGTTCGTCCACCACAGGTTCCGAATTTAATTGAATGAAAGTCTGAAACTTGATGTTTTTTAATGCTCGGAAGGTGTTCGACGATTTGCCTGAATGAAATGGAATTCTTTTCTCACCACTTGCTGATGTTGTGTCGGTTGCTGATGTTGAGTTGCTGAGTTGCTCGGAAGGTGTTCGATGTTGGTTTCGATTCTCCAGAGCTGAAAAATGAGATGGGTGTGGGTTAATGTTATTGAATTTGTTAAAGGAATATGTAATTTTATTTTCTTTATGTTAGTAGATTTTATACATTTTTTGTTTGTAAATTTGTATAAATTTATGATTAATGTTATTGAAATTTTATAGTTTTTAGTTTTATTTGCTTTTGTATCCGATCTCTCGGATGTTTTATAAATAGAATAAAACTAGAAAAAACATTAAATTTCGTGACAATTGTGTAGCAAAAATAAAAAATTAACTTCCGTTAAATGGGTAGAAAAATGCGTAGAAAAATGTGTAGCAATTTTTGAGAGCCCTTTTCTGTCAGAAATGGGTAGGAAAATGCGTAAAGAAATCAGTTTCCTACGAGTGGTTTAACTACATATGCATTTCGTCACAAATTCGTAGAAAATTAAATTTCGTGACAATTGTGTAGCAAAAATTAAAAATTAACTTCCGTTAAATGGGTAGGAAAATGCGTAGAAAATGTGTAGCAATTTGTGACGGCCCTTTTCTGTCAGAAATGGGTAGTGAAATGCGTAGAAAATGCGTAAGAAACCAGTTTCCTACGAGTGGTTTTCCTACATACGCATTTCGTCACAAATTCGTAGAAAATCGCGAGTTGTGACGCATTTCCTACGGAAAATGGTGTCAGAAATTTTAATTTTTCTAGTAGTGTTGGTGAGCTGTTTGACCCACCCCTTTGAAAACCTGTTAATTCCTTTTGTTCCATAATCTCCATATTGTGACAAGGAATATCGAGTAGATTACCTCCTTTTTATACTCCGCCGTAAGGACCTCCCAAGCATATGAAAGAAATTGTTGCACTGATGAGAAGTGTGGCCGAAGTGGGATTTTTATCCAAACACAAAGCTGCCACCAAACCATCCGGGTGAACAAAGCAATCTACCAAAAGGTGTTGGGCAGATTCCTGGAAGATACCATATGACGAGCATGTGGGGTTAATATTTGGGACCCCTCTAATGACCAAAGCATCCGCTATTGGGATCTTTCCAATTATAGCTAACAAATCCACCTAGCCATAAGGTCCTAATCATTTTCGTAGGTGGTTGGACAAGTTAATCAGTCTACTCACAATGACCTAGTTTCTTGTGTGATATCTAAAGTAAAATAGAGGTCAGTGGCGGCTTTGATGGTGTGCGGGGAGGACCTCCCCACAAGGCCCGTGATTTCGAGGGGCACGCGATTTAAAAAAATTCCGATATGTATATGTTAATGTTTTTTAAATAGTAAACACATACCAATTCCAATATAAGCCTATTTACAAATAATTTTTTATGGTTTAGAATTTAACCCACTTGACATTAGGTTTATTAAGCCCAATACTAATTTGATTATTATTTTTTAAATAATAATAAAACATTACAGAAGGGCATATTCTTTCAAGCTCGAACATGGTACGTGAATTCTCGGAAACGCCTCTGATAGAGGTTATTTTCGATCCTACTGACGTTATCTCATACTTCACAATGACCTATTTTCCTGTGTGATATCTAAAGGAAAATAGAGGTTATTTTAGATCATACCGAAGTTATCTCATGGTTACATTATCTACATCATAGGAAATCTCATTTCACTCTATATTATAGCATACACCATAGCTTAATCATTAATCCAAATAAATCATATTAAATTTAAAAGGTCCATTTTGTAATGAGGCCGGTTAAGGTCCATTTAAAACAAGTTGTCCAAGAATAAATATTGTCATTTACACTTATTTTTGTAAAAAGCAAGAAAGAGGCCGAAAATATACATGACAAAAGGAACATTTGGTCAATACCACTTCCCTTTTAATCGTGTCGAATAGAGCAAGTCGTACATACAAATCTATATATAATGAAAGTAATGTAGTTACCAAACAAATCATGCATGGGGAACCTAAAGCATAATTTCAAATGCTGTCAGTTTTATTTTCAAAAATAAAATAAAAGGGTGAGCAGGAAATAATCGAATCTCTGACCCAATGCCTCATTGACTCCATTTTCTGTACAATTTTTTTTTTAATATTTCCATATATTTTGTACTTTTAGAAAAGTTTGATAGTCAAGTGAAAACATGCTTTCAACAAGTTCGACAGAAAATATGTATTTTGTAATTAAGCACAGGAAAAGGTTATACGTTGCCAACGAGACTTGAGTAACAATTTGAAAATTATCATGAACAAGTCACATTTTTTTTTCTCTTATACCTCGATCTCTAAATTGAATTTTTAATATGTTAATTAATGACGATTTCACCTTTTTATGTTTCATTGCGTCTCAGACTTGCAGAAATTTCACGTTTTGGTTGTGATTATTTTCTAATGTATTGTATGTCTGCTTAATACATGGATCAAATAAACACAGTTCATAATGTTTTAACTTGTTTATTCGCTATTGCTAGCACGCAATGACTTGGATGTAATTGATTTTTATATAATCATGCCGATGCGATGAAGTCCATAGCTAAAGTGTCTAAAATGAGTTAATGGCATATGGGATCATACGTATATTCTTTATAAACTTATCATCTTTGTTATCGATTAATATGAGATCCGTCTAAACTGTTACAAACACGCCTTTTAGAACTCATCATCCGTCATAAGTTTTCCTACCTTCCTAAATGTTACAAGCTGTGATATTTGCGCATGTCGCCTCTTAAGGCATCCATGATATGTCCTCTCAATGCATATTTGACAATAGGGTCTTTGAAGCAAAATGCATGTTGAGTAAAAACTTGTAACAGGATTGGGTAATGATTTGAGAAACGTATATAGTCTTTTCATTGCTCTATTCTCAAGTTTAATAAACAAAAGAAAAGAAAAGAAAATGAATTAAGGAGAGAAAAGAAAGTGAGTGAAAAAATAATTTTTTAATTAACTACCATATTTCTGAGTATGAAGAAAATGAAAAGAAAAATAAAGGTTTTATGTGTTAAAAATCTTTTCATTCTAAATCTCTTCAATTTGAAAGAATTTAAAATGAAGGAAATAAACACAAGTTTTCTTTCCATATCTCTCTCTCTCTCTCTCCTTATTTAAAAAAAAATCTGGAACACGACATTTTTTGAAATCCCTCCAAATCCTCTCTTTTTGTTTATTAAATGAAACGCGGAAACACAACATAAGTTTACACCACAACTGCTTAATAAATTATTTATATTTTACAATTTTATGATGGACAATGTAAAATCTATGAATAATCTGTTAGATATTTTAGTGTAATCGGGATTGATTTGGTGATCAAAGCGAATAATAATACACATCAAGCAAGTTAGGACCCTGCGTTGCCCCCTTGGAACCCCCGTATAGTTGGTGTCTTAAAAATTGAGATAACTGCCTAATGGCAGTTAATCATCCCCAACCTCTCAAATTCATAGTTGGTTTTTTGATCATTCTTCTTCTTCTGATTCAGACAATTTCGCACAAACATACCCTGGTTCAATTTCTCGAAAATCAGAGTTGTATCCGATTGAAATATTCGGGTGAACCACCGAAATAATTTGATCTGAGAGTGACTACACGCCTCTCTGATCATCCGGTAATCTGAAAATTCCCCAACATAATCTTATTTCTTTTTTCTTGTTTAAAGAAAAACATAAAATAATAAGATCATCCGTGCAAAGTTAGTTAAACTTTTCATAATCATTTTTTAACCGTCAACAAAATATAATTGCAAAAGACGATCTTATACGCCCGTGACCGTAATCTATCATTCGAAGGCCCACTGCGATAAAACCCGGTTATCATCAGATTCGAGCTTAAGAGCTATTGTCACAAACTCAAATTTTCACTTCTTCTCCAATGCCCATTGAGCTGGCAGCTTTCTATAATCATAGATGAAAAAATACATACGAATCATATATTTTACGCTAGATGTACAAATTGATGGGAAAACATAACAATAAATTAGTTTAACAGCTGGAAAAAGAATATTTTTCTTTGATCTTACCTTGATCAACAATTTTTTAATTTAAATATGTGAACATAAACTTTCTTAAGGGTATACGAAGTGAGTGGTAAAGGGGGGCGGTAAACTCCTTTATCACACGGTAATACCGCCGTCAACCCCCTTTAAGGCTTTGGATCGGTGAACCTTTACCACTCGGGAAGTGTTTGGTTTTTTTGACCGTTGTGCAATCCAACGGCTATATAGCCGTTTAACATAAAAAAAATTAATTTTCACCTTTATAAACAAACCCAATTCACTGCCATTTTTTTATAAACACATTCTTACAAACAAATAATTTTCACCTTTACATTCAAATCTTGTCAATCAAATGGAAGGCTCAAACAAAGGTGAAGGTAAGAAAAAACATTCGGGGTCTGGTTCGAAGGCGAGGGCGCAAGATAAACGTGGTGGTTCGGGTGGTTCAAGTGCGCCGTTTCCACTAGTACAAAACCAATTTTTTGGTGGTGTTAATTTTAATTTTTTGGTGCTCTCTTCTAATACAAAGCACTAAATAACAACATTACCCCACTATTAAATAAACATACATCCAAAAACACCATAAAATTTATTTTTTGAGGCTGAAAGTAGCTAATAGCACTAAAATACTCCATAGAATTGATTTTTTGAGGCTGTGAGTTGTATATAGCACCATAATCATTCAAATTTTATAAACATACGTTAGTTTCTCAAAAAGTGAAAATAAATATTTATGTTTTATTTCATCCCTCCCAAATAACCACTTCCCTCTTTCCTAAAAATTTCAAATGAAATCCCTACAATTCATCCCTCCCAAATAACCACTTCCCCCTAAAACCCTAGACTACCTTCACCTCTTTTTCTTACTTCCATTATGCAATTTCATTTTCCTTTCCCTCTTAGTACTATGGATTCTAAACCCAATCAACATCAACGACTGTGTGCAAGGGCAGCAGTGGGTGGCGATTCATCGCGCTGCTCCAACATTAGAAGCTGACCCAACATTGCTTCGATCGTCGGTCTGACATGTTAAGTCCTCTCTCCCCAAATTCCCCCTTTGAAGGTATTTTTATGCCATTAACCATCTACATTTTTTTTATTTCTTGTTTTATATTTAAAATGTACAGGTTAAAAGACTTTTGTAAATAGATTATAGTTTTGGTTTGCATATATCAGGGACTGAGATTTTTGATTCTGGTGGTGTTGTTGAAATCTGAAAGGTTGAAGACGCACACCAACTGCTCGGTGAAATGCTTCAACCAATTTTATTATTATTTATGCATTAATTAATGGATAAATGCTCTTTATATGCATATAGGAACTATATACTAAATTTATATAACCATGCCTTTTAATGGATGCTCAAACGAGAAGGTTTATGGTATCAATGTTAAGGTAAAAATCTTACATTTTGTACTTTTAGTATATTTATTATATAGTATGAATATGAATTAGTAACTATTTGACACGTGTTAGTTCTATATTGATTTTTTGGTGGTATGTTTGGAGATTTAATGGTTCTGTTATTGAACAGCACCAATAAATTCCATTATTTGGTGGTATATTTGTTGGTGCTCTATGGTACAACATAAAATAAAGCACCAAAAAAGTTATGTTGTACTAGTGTTCATCCCCAACTTGGCTTTGCTACACAAACCCAACCTCCATTTTTTTAACCAAACCATGCAACCGAATTTTTTGTTGTTGCGTTGTTTTTTTTTAACTTAGATTTTAATGTAATGTTTTTTTATTTATAAAAGTTTGATGTTTTATTTTGTTTTATCTTTACCGGTTTAAACCGGTTTTTTATAACCAGTTTCGGTTTTAAAAACTTGTTTCAAAGGTGAATATCCCTAACCGGTCTACAACCGGCGGTTCGGTTCGGTTCTAAAACCGTTTATAAAAAAACCGGTTATAAAAAAACCGGTTAAAAAAAACCGGTTTCGGTTTTAAAACTGGTTTTTTTTGTACACCTCTACATTGCGCAAAACGCACTAGGATGAGGCATTATTCATCCCAAGGAACACATGGTCTAAAGGTATGCACATTTTAAGAGAACATATATTTTACTGAAGACAATAGTTTGAACTTTGAACCCCCACATGGTGTTTTCCATATAATCGGTTCCGTTCTCTTTTACACCAGAACATCAGTCTCAACACCCAACTTCTAGTTCAGAAAAAATAAAAAGGCAAATTGGATTTAAATAATCCCAACTTGCTCAATTTGGTCGATAATAATCCCAACTCAGTTATTGGCCGATAATAATCCGAACTGGTGCACTTTTGGCCGATAATAGTCCGCCGTTAGAAATAGCTTAACGGAGTTAAGCTTTTTTCCAAATTACAAACTGATGTTTTATGGATTTTGATCAGAACGAAGATACGAGTTGATTGTTATAAAATTTACGTCGAAATACTGCCCCAAACAACGAAAACGGTGCTTCAATTCGGGTGTTTAAACTTCCAATTAACAAAAATCAAGTCGTTTGAAGCACCGTTTCGAGGTAAGTTTTACATAAATCGAATCGTATCCTCGTTCTGATCAAAATCCATAAAACATCGGTTTGTAATTCGGAAAAAAGCTTAACTCCGTTAAGCTATTTTTAACGGCGGACTATTATCGGCCAAAAGTGGACCAGTTCGGATTATTATCGGCCAGTAACTGAGTTGGGATTATTATCGGCCAAATTGAGCAAGTTGGGATTATTTAAATCCAATTTGACAAATAAAAAAAGGAAACCCCAGAAATTGTTAAGCATGATGTTCATAAGATTTGAAAGCTTTGTACTTGCTCATCTCCTTGTTTCATTTGCACTCCAAACTCTTTCTGTACATGGTGCTCATTATCAAGGTACATCATACTCTCTCTCTCTCTCTCTTCGTTGTGTTTTTTTCTCTCACATAGTTCTTGTCTCTTTGCTAGAAAGGAGATTATTTGAAGGAAATCTAATCAAAGAAACTCAAGAAAGTGATGTATCTTTCAAAGAGGTATCTAATAAGGGCTTTAAACCTAGTGGTCATGATTTCTGGTCACTTGCTAATGGGGTGTGTTTGAGAGTATCCTTGCCTCTAAATAGGGTTTTGAACCTTAGCTAATGACACTTTTTTTTGTAAAGCTCATGATCTTCGTCTAGGGCGGCTTGAACTTAAAAAAAATCATCTGACTTAACTACGTTTGGTTCACATTTGATTCATTTTCTCCAATCACAATTCTCATTCGCTCGAAATGTGTCATTATGATCATTTCCATGTGTAAAGATCATTAGCAGAAAATAACTTAGTATACAAAAGGGCACGATTTAGAATCCGCTTTAGGGTTTTAAGAAGTAAGACATTGAGAGAATGAGATATCTAATGATCATTGTTAAAAAATAGTAAGAAACTAAAAGAACTAATTAAATATGTATTTTCTCTATTTAAACTTTGCTTTTATATTTATATACCTCACAATAGATACTTTGGTGTTTAGAAGGAGAAAATTAATTATTGTTTGATCAACAGGAAGTTGCTAAAACTTTGGGGATTTGTAGCGGATCAAACGCAGTTAGAATAGGAGGTAGGAAAATGGGAATGATATCGAAGGAAGACGGAGCAATGGCTTCAGGATCAAGCAAAGCTGAAGCCCAAAAGTTGAATGTAGAAGAAGGTTTTGTTGCTTTTACTGCTGATTATCATATGGCAAAAAACCACTCTCCTAGGAATAACTGAAAACAGGCAATAACTTATTGCTAATTACTGTCTGTATATCTTAGTTTAATCATAACCAGATCCCTCTTTAACTTTTATACTGTATGTATTTTGTAGAAAAATAACCCTTTTATAACATAATATATGCTAAATATGTATTTTTATAACTTTTTTCTCTAGTATCAGCTTCTTAAAAATTCGTTACAAGTGTTTAAATTTTTTAGGTTTATTTAAAAATTTTAGTTATGAATAGGACTGAAAACAAGTCAAGCTAAACTCGAGCTTAGATTTTTAATCATTTAAAGAGAAGTCGAGTTCGGTTTAGAGTAAAAGCTAAATCTTAGCCCCTTTATTATACAAATATATATTATTTACTTATAGTAGACATAATTATTTTATATATATATATATATATATATATATATATATAGGGTAAGGTAACGGATCTTTGTCCTATATGGGTAAGGTTCATGCGAGAACCACTCTTATTGCGAGAACCGCGAGAACCAATGTGAACACAAAATAAAATCTAAAAAAAATCAAAAAACCACTCAAAATTTTTTTTTTATTTTTTTTAATATTTTTTAATAAAAAATCGCTATATTTCGTTACCATAAAAAAAAATAAAAAAAATAACTTTTTTTTTCGAGTAACAGTTATCCATGCACATGTGCATATGTATCATTACTTCAACAAATTCGGTAATTCGTTATCAGGAATAGACAATTGTACTTTAATTTACAATACCATTAGTAATACACTACTTTTTACATTACCAATATTCAAAATGCACATGTGCATAATTAGGTATAACCATGATATAACGTGTTTTGGTACAAAAAGTTTGTGATTTTGAATGGAGAAGTAGACCCATATACATGTTTTTTGGTTAGTTATATCTAGTGGTTGATGGTTTGGTTATAGTTGTCAATTTTTTATGTAATATGTTGATTGGATGGTATAAATGGTGTTTACATACATGTAATAAAGTGAAAATATTGTTAATGGTATTGTATTATGGATGGTAGGAGGTAATGGTATTGTATTATGGATGGTAGGAGGTAATGGTAGTGTATTATGGATGGTATAATAGATCAAAGGGAAAGTGTATTCAAAGTGGTGTACCAAAACACCTTATTTCGTGTTGATACATATAAATGCACATGTGCATTTCTAATATTGGTAACGTAAAAAGTAATGTATTACATATGGTAATGTAAATGAAAGTGCAATTGTCTAATATATGTAATGAATTACGGAATTTGTCAAAGAAATGACAAAAATGCACATGTGCATGCTTGTGTATTGTGGATGGAATGATAGATGAAAGAGAAAGTAGTGTACCAAAACACCTTATTTCTTGTTGATACATATAGATGCACATGTGCATTTCTAACATTGTTAACGTAAAAAGTAGTGTGTTACACGTGGTAGTGTAAATGAAAGTGCAAATGACTATTATTTGTAATGAATTACGGAATTTGACAAAGAAACGATACATATGCACATGTGCATGGATAACTGTTACTCGATTTTTTTTTTTTTTGAAAATTTTTTTTATTAACAAAATATAGCGATTTTTTCAAAAAAAAAATAGTAAAAAAATTTTGGGTGTTTTTTAGATTTTTTTAGGAATTACTGTTTGTGTTCACACTGGTTCTCGCGGTTCTCGCAATAAAGGGTGGTTCCTAACGGATCTTTGTCCTATATATATATATATATAAATATATAGGGTTAGGTTCATTTGTGAACACTTTCTTATTTGTGAACAAAACGAACAAATCCTGGCCATAGATCTTCTTCACTAAATATAAGGGTAGGATTGTCATTTAACATAATTTTTTAATTGTAAACAAATTTTAAAATTAATTATTTAAAAGCAGTTACCATCTTAGGTAACTGTTTTGTATTTTCATTTAATTTAGTTTTTTTAATTGCAAACAAATATTAAAATTGATTAATAACCGTTTCAAGTTTCCAAATTTCATACGCTTTGTATTTTTTTAATGTAAATAAATTTTAATTCTTTTTGTATTTTCATTTAATTTAGTTTTTTTAATTGCAAACAAATATTAAAATTGATTAATCAGTTACCATGTTAGGTAACCGTTTCAAGTTTCCAATTTTCATACGCTTTTTATTTTTTAATTGTAAATAAATTTTAATTCTTTTTGTATAGATCTAGTAGTTGTTTGGTGAATATTTGTTTTAATACACATGTGTATAGTTATTGTTAAGTGACTGTTTGTTTTGTATACACATGTGTATTATTGTTGTTCGCTAAGCAATTAGTTTTTATACACATGTGTATATTCTTATAGTTGATGTTCAGTGACTTTATAAAGGCCCATTCTATACACACCCCCCTCTATTACTAACTACACCCCCCCTTGTGAGAGGAAACTGTCGGTCCCATGCAGGCCCCACCTGTAAGTTATGTGAGAGGAGGGGGGTGTAGTTAGTAATAGGGGGGTGTGTATAGTAGTGCCCTTTATAAAAAAATGTATGGTGGTTGTTTAAATGAATGTTTGTTGTTTATACACATATGTATATATTTGTTTACTTATCAACATTAATATATTAACTTAAATACACATGTGTATTTCTTGAAAATATGGAGGCGGTTATTTTTCCATGATGAATGGGGCGGTTATTTTTTCTTGTAACTAAGCATAATTTTTAAGAACAAATAATTACGATACTGCCCTTCAGCAGTTATTTTAAATCAGGTTTTAGATTTTTATTAATTAAAAAAATCCTTTAAAACCTAGATCATGGTCTCCTCATCCAATGGCTAGGATCTGTTCGTTTTTGTTCACAAAATAACAATGTTCACTCTTGATCCCCCACCCTAAATATATATATAGGGGATCGCTAAAATGAGAACCACCACGAGTTATGAGAACCACGAGAACCGCGCCCCGCGGGTGGCCGTTGGCGACGAAATTTTTTTTACACCTAGATCCGTATATTTTAGTGGGGGGTTTAAATTTTCGGTTCAAACGGCGCGCCCGAGGGGGTAGTTTTTTACGCCCAAAGTTTGGGTTTTTTTAATTTTTTTAATTTTTCTTTTTTTTTACCAAACTTTGGGCGTAAAAAACTACCCCCTCGGGCGCGCCGTTTGAACCGAAAATTTAAACCCCCCACTAAAATATACGGATCTAGGTGTAAAAAAAATTTCGTCGCCGACGGCCACCCGCGGGGCGCGGTTCTCGTGGTTCTCATAACTCGTGGTGGTTCTCATTTTAGCGGCTCCCTATATATATATATATATATATATAAGATATTTATAATTTTCTATATTTTATTGAACAACAAATGCAATAACTTTTATTATGTCATTATATACTACATTACACATATTTTTTAATCTTCTTTGTTTAACCTTGTAAAGCTATTTAAGTTCACGATTAGCTAGACCTGAATCTGTAATATTATAATAGTTTGAAGTTAGCTCAAATTAGACTCGAGCTCGTTTAGACTGATCTCAAGCAGAGTTTTTAACAAGTTGAGCTTGACGGGTAATATAACTTGCTTACACCTTTGTTTGACACTATGCATTCTTAAATTTAGTTTGTCACGATTTTGATGACATATTGTTTACAAGTTTATTTTAAATTTAAATCAGAAAGCTGAAATTATAGTTATTCTGACTTCAGAATAAAAACATTTTGGGATTCATAGAAAGTATATTATTATATTTGAAACGGTCCATAAAATATGATTTGATCATTTGATGTATTTAGTTAGTATTTAAGTACCTTCAGCCTTAAAGTTGTGTTAGATTTGGATTGTACGTATAAATATTATATGAGAAACTAACATGATATATTTGATGAACAGACAAGAATGCTTCAAAGGAAGGGCCACAAGAACTCTTAAAAAACCAAGTAATCCATCATTTAATTCACATGAACAATTATTGAGACTTGTGTGCTATTGTTATAATACAAGTTTTTAATTACATACACTAACTATAACTATAACTAACACATATCATTGTTCTCTACACAGGGACAAGAAAAGACATTGAAGAACATGACAATAAACCCTAGCCAAAGTTCTCTAAAACAAGGTTTTTCTCGTTCTATCGCAAGTCCCTTGAGTTTTAACACAAACAAGATCTATCCTCATGATGACCGGAACAATGAATGGAGAAAACCACTTGAAGAGACCGATAAGACGGTTATGCAAATGATGAGAAGGGATTACAGCGGCATGAAGAGGCCTCGTCGAAGGACTCCGATCAACAACCATGAGCCTCAAAACTAGCTAAACCTAATAGGGAATTGGTTTAGATTTTAGGCTCATGGTCTCAACTTCACAATGAAAAATTAAGACAAAAAAAGGTTAGGTATTGGCTCACAATTTTGCTCCCCAATAGAAGTGAAGTCACCACACATATATATACATTAATAATTAGCAAACCAAAGAATGTTATTAATTTTTTAGATTGAAGGGACATCAAACGTTTTGCTAGTATTTTGTAAATGATATATGTATGCGTTTTTAATTTCATACATAAAAGTTTGCTAGTTTTTTTGAGATCATGTAGCATTCACTATATGCTTTAAAGGTTGTGTTTTAGGTTGTGAACACATCCTATCTTCTGAGGTGCGACTTAATACTTGGATTTAGAGGTTGTTTGTTTAGCTCTTGGTAGTAGGTCTGTAAACGAACTGAACGTTCAGCGAACAGTTCATGAACCGTTCGGCGGTAAGTTTGTTTATGTTCGTTCGATTAGCTTCACGAACGAACACGAACAAAAAATTTCGTTCGGTTAGCTTAGCGAACGAACACGAACACAGGTCTCGTTCGTTCAACTACGTTCGTGAACATTCGGTAATATGTTCGTTTACATTCGTTCATGTTCGTTTGATTATATCAAAAAAATAAAAATAATAAACCTTTTATCTAAACATATTGAAAACTTGAAATCCTATTTTTTCAAAGTAAGCTAAAATTTGGACATTCTAAGACATTTTTGGGGATAATTATGTCTAAATTTTAGTTAAACTTGATTCATCGTTTGGTGGTCTAGTAGACTTCTTGTATTTTGATTTATCATTTGATGGTTGTATTTAACTATTTATATCCAATGTTTAAGGATAACGATGTTTTTATTTTTTTTAGAGTTAATAGCCAAAATGGTCCCTGAGGTTTGCTCACTTTTGCCACTTTAGTCCAAAACCCAAATTTGTTACATCTGGGTCCCCCGAGGTTTGCATTTTGTTGCCATTTTAGTCCAAAAATGAAATCTGGTCAGATTTCTCAAAAAAACCTCAAGTTTTGTCCTTTTGCACAGGGGTAAAATGGTCATTTTGCTTTTCATTTAATATTTTCTTAATTCACAAATTAATATATATATATATATATAATAATATACACACATCATCACATCAGAAGATGCAGTTCATCTTCATCATGTTCTTCAACACTCTCTCTCTCTTCTCTGAAATACCTCCACACCACCACCGCATCATCCCCACCACCACCATCCCACTGCCGCCAACACCACCACCACCGTGATGAGAACCGACATCGGAAAACGACACCCATCTCTCTCTTCTCTCTCTCTCCTATCTGTCGAACACCACCACCACCGTGATGAGAACCGGCGGAGCAGGTGAAGGAGGTGGTGGTTCTCCGATAACCACACACCCACACCCACACCCACACCCAAATCGATTAGGGTTTTGGTGGTGGCAGATTGGGCCCGATTAGGGCAGAGAGGTGGTTACCTTCGATCTCGCACATCAAAACCCAACCTATTGTATCAGATGGCGCGTCGGCTTTCTGCCAAGGAGTAACAACAGCACCGGCCGCAGCTCCCGTGGTTTGGGATTTGGCGGCTGAAGGTAGGGGGTTCTGTTTCAGTTTCGGTTTTGTTGGATCTTCATCGAAAATCCGCCGGAGACGTAAAACGGATTCAAATCTGTGTGTTTTGATGTTATTTCAGATCTGGTGACTTTTGGGGGTGTTTTTGTTCATCTAGTGACTTTATTTATCCACAAATCTAAAAGTTTTGGTTGAATTTCATGAGTGACGGCTAGGGTTGAATTTCATTGGTGGTGCATTTTTTAGATCTATAGCAAGGGAATCGTTGCTAGTGATGTCGTTCAAGTGTATCGAAGGTCGTGATTTTAGAGAGAGAGAGAGAAATTGCAGAGATGGGTTTTTTGGATTTTATTATAATCTTTTTTTTATATATTAATGCTTAAGATGGACGATTATACCCCTACACAAAAGGACAAAAGAATCAGCATTCAACAGATAAAATATGGGTTTTTTGGATTTTGGACTAAAATGGCAACAAAATGCAAACCTCAGGGACCCAGATGTAAAAAATTTTGATTTTGGACTAAAGTGGCAAAAGTGAGCAAACCTCAGGGACCATTTTGGCTATTAACTCTTTTTTTTATTTTCAAGTTAAATGTTCGTTTGTGTTTGGTTGTGTTCGAGACCAGTGTTCACGAACTGTCCGTGAACAACTGAATTTCCTTAACGAACGAACACGAACATAAACTTATGTTCGGTATGCGTTCGTGAACAGTTCGCAAAAATGTTAATTTCCTTAACGAACGAACACGAACATGGCCTTGTTCGTGTTCGTTCGGTTCGTTTACAATCCTACTTGATAGAACTCTTAATGGTTCAGACATCTTACTAGTTCAACAATTAATTGTTCAGACTGTTTGTTTCACAAGCAGATGTCTGAATGGTTCTGACATTTGCCTCTAAACAGTGAAACATTATATTGAGTGTGAATGGTTAGACCTATAATCTGAATTGATCAGACATTTGCCTCTAAACTGTTAAACATTATATTTGCTCTTACTGGTTCAGACCTTAGACCTTTTACTGGTTCAATACTTATAAGAATACCCAAAGACAAAGGGAATACATTATATTTGCTCTTAATGGTTCATACCTTTCCTCTTACTGATCTCAAAAACTTTATTATCCAATTAAATTCTCAAATGCATTTCTTCCTAGCTACTCTATTTCTATATAACTTTATTATCCAATAAAATCAGAATTTTTTTTTTAAGATAGCACCATCAATATCATTCCACACGAAAAAGGGCAATTACAAAGCAATAGCAGGTAGTCGGGCAACAAGTTGCGCCGCCACTAAGACAAAGGGAATTCAATGTTTACACGTATGATGATAAATGGGTATGTATGTTTTGGGTAATCAGGCTCGGTATCGCATATTCCCATGCCCATTGGCGGACCCAATAATTATTTGTTGGGGGGGGGGGGGGGTGCGGATGAATGGTTCAAGCATATTTTCAGGGGGTGCGGTCGGGTTTTTTTGCCTAAAAACTACACAATTTTTTTTTCCAAGGGGTGCGCCCGCTCACCCTGGGCTTCACCTAGTTCCGCCCCTGCCCATACCCATGTATAATCATGATTTTTTATAACTAATCTCATGTTAGGTCTTATACACAAATACCTGTCTCATTCACTATACTGAATATTTCGGGTTTCAGATTTGCATAAACACTCAAAAAATGGCTACAATTTAAGGAATGTGTTAAGTGACGGCAACAGATTCCTCATTGATGGAGAAAGGTCTGGTGGCAAGAAAAGCTGCTTCCAGGTGGTGGACTCGGGTTACTCTCGGAGTACTCCGTTTGTCCATTGGGTGCCACGAGAGTGCTCGGGATTAGGGCTGGCAAATTGTGTCTTAGCAGGTTTAACAGGTATCTGATAACGCGAGGCGCGCCTAGGCACAAGGCACAAGGCACACTGAGGAGCAAACCTCAGCACCTTATGTAGCTTCAGGCGCAGGTTGTACAGCGACGTTAGAGAGGGAAAGAGAAGGCCATGCGAGAAGAGAGGGACTGCAGGGTTTTGGGAAGGGTTGTCATCGAGTTCGTTTGCAATTCACAGTTGGCAAATTTTGGTTTGTCTCACATAGGATGATGTTGATGGTAGAACCTCAAAAGGGTTATAAGAGGTTGCATTCCTTAGATATTACTTCCTTAACAATAAGGAAGAGGCGGAGAACTCAAAATGACGCAACACACCCTTTGCGTTGTGGCTGTGGGTGATGAGCATAATGTAATGTCTTGATGGCGTACTTTGCACTTTGCACGTACACATCACTGCGAGTCACCTTTGTATTATTTAAAGGTTGGTGCAAACTTGGTTTATACTGATGGTTGGCTTGTCGGTAGGAACTTAGTTGCTACCTATGGAGGTCTTGTTGCTGGCACAAACTTGCAATTGGTACCGAAGGTGCAGTTCCTGCTAATGGAAGCTTGTGGGTTGGCACAAACCAGTTGCTACTGATGGGTCCAGTTGGTGCCCGTGAGATGTTGACGGGAGATGTTGCTTTGCATCCAGTTCATGCAAAAATTGAGAAGTCACCATGGTATGTTCGGCCAATTCCATAGGAGTATGCTTGAAAGGTTTCCAGGCATGAATCACACATGTTGAAGTGGTCTCACTCTGGGTATGAATACAACATCGCGCTCTTTCATTTTTAACCGGACACAAATTATAAAAACCAGATATAAACTTTCCAAGTCTATTCCCTTTTTATGTACTAGAAGTAAAAACACTTTTGTTGCTATAAAAACAAAGGATTTGTATCCAAAAGCAATGCTCTCTAAATCAACTGAGTTATCACCTCTATGTGCAAGAGTCGGTTAACATTCTACATGCATTGCTTCATTGTATCTTGGGTGACAGTTCACCAATAATATGTTCCACGTTATTGTTAGATATGTGGTATGTTTGCAAGCGCAGTGGCCATGGGCAATGGGCCTAATGTGGCGTTTTAATGGCACACTTTGCACTTCATACATACGCATCATGCAGAGGCACCTTTTTAATATTTTAAGGTCGGCTCATCATTGGTGTGAACTTGGTTCCTACAGATGGTAGGTTTGTCGGGGAAAACTTTTGTTGCTACCTATGGAGGTCATGTTGCCTGCACAAACTTGCAGTTTGTACTGAAGGTAGAGTTGCTCCCAACGAATGCTTGCGTTGGCACAAATCAGTTGCTACCGATGGTTACAAATGGTCGGTAGGAACTCAGTTCCTACAGATGGGTCCAGTTGGCGCCTATGGCCCCACTTCCAATTGTCTAATCAAGTTGGTTTGATGTGTACAAGCGACCAAAAACAAGGGGCCAACATGTAGTTCATTTATTTATATATGATAACACAGTGGCGGATTTGGAATTTTTATACCGGTGTTACTACTTGGATGTTACTCTTCAAAAATGTTTGATGAATCGACACACTTGAATGTTGTATAGGTAAATATCATAAGAAAAAAACAAGGCTAAATTGCACTTTTCGTCCTTTATGTTTCAATGTTTCGACAGGCGTTTCCCTTTAACTTTAAAAATTACATTGTATGTCCTTTATGTTTGCAATCATTAACGAGCCATGTCCTTTCAGCTAAACCCAGATAACTTTTTATGTTAAAACCCCTGACGTACACATCACGTGAGGGTATTCTCGTCCTTTTGCCCCCTAAATTTTGTGAATCAAGGGAGAGGATACCTCTTATTGCAGATTTTAGGAGGTAAAAAGACGAGAATACCCTCACGTGATGTGCACGTGAGGGGTTTTAACATAAAAAGTTAACTGGGTTTAGCTGAAAGGACACCGCCCGTTAATGATTGCAAACATAAAGGACATACAGTGTAATTTTTAAAGTTTAAGGACAACGCTTGTCGAAACATTGAAACATAAAGGACGAAAAGTGCAATTTAGCCAAAAAAACAAGTATGGAATATTATATAACACGGTGTAAAACACCTGGTCCGCCCAACATATACTCTTTCCACCAAAAATCCTGCAACCGGAGGTTACATACAACTAACAGATCTAAATCTTTCAAGATTCAGCAATGCTTGTCATCTTTTTCAACTGATTTTGCTGTAACTCAATGCGCCCAACAACCTCCGAGAACTCTTCACTGGCAAACGACATTGTACTATCTTCCCTAACCAACCGCCTTTGTTTTAGCCTCGCTATAGCCTGTGAAACCTCCCCAATCGAAGGCCGTTTTCTTGGCGTCTTATGCAAGCATCTGTTTGCTATTCGTGCCAAGCTTCTTACATCTTCAGGATCATACTCACCGACAAGCTCCTTGTCGAGAATCTCATCAATCCCATCTGAGCTCTTAGCTGCCTTTAATATTAAAAAAGAAAAAAAAAATATTTTATACCAAGAAACATTCTAAAACTAGAGATGGCAATTTGATGTATTATCGAAATTTAAAATGGGTCAGATAACGGATCGAGATTCGGGAGTATATTTAAATGCTTACCACTTCCCAAATCATTTTACTAGCAAAAAAGATTATTATTTTTTTGCGGGCAAATTCCAAGAAAATGCACTATTAACTTACTTGTTTTGACATAAACTCATTTTGACATGTTACCCAACATGTTTGACCCGTTCATTTTGGCACCTCTATGTAGAAAAGTTACATGACATGGAAAGAGATGGTAATAAGTAATAACTTACTAGATTGACATATTCTATGAGATTTTGTTGTGGGTGAATGGCGGTAATGAGTTCAAATAAGATGATCCCAAAACTGTAGATGTCACTTTTCATTGTGAACTTGTTTGTGGATATATATACAGGATCGATGTACCCGTATGTACCTTTAAGGCCTGAATTTCTACCATCAAAAACCTCTTCTTTCGATAGACCAAAATCAGCAACCTAATTAGTAGCACGTTTTCTCGTCAAATACGAGCCATTTTCACAACATAAAAGATAACGAAAATTAAGAAAATGGCTTGAACAAAATCTTTACCTTGGCTCTCATTAAGTGGTCTAGCAATATATTTGCAGACTTCAAGTCTCGATGTATGACGGGGGGAACCGCCTGCTCAACGTATATATGCATGTAACATAAGCATAAGCGCCCATTTTTTACATGTAAGACTATAAAATAGGACAAAGACAAAAGGGGTAAAAAGCCGAACCCCATCATGAAGATACTCTATTCCATGTGATATATCGAGGGCAATTTGAAGTCTTTCTTGCCAATTCAATGCTCGTTTTTCTTCACCTACATGTGGATATAGAACATGAAAAGTTCTAAATTTGTGGAGCTTTATAAAATGAGTATAAACAAGAAGGAACGAGTCATTTGACGTACTATATAGAAAACTTGCGAGGCTTCCGTTACTCATGTATTCATATATTAACATGCGTTGTCCTTTATCTACACAATATCCGACTAGATTTACCAGGTTTCTGTGGTGCAACCTTCCCAGAAGAGATACCTGCAACAAGTAAATTATAATTCGGTGAACATGATGAAATAAGTAAATTAGTGCCCATTAAACTATTATAATTCGGTGAACATGTTGATGCTTAGATCTTGCAATGGTCAGAACGGTAAATTGGGAAATTTCAAGTTTCAACAAGTCGGCGATTACCTCGGTTTGAAATTCTGTCTCCCCTTGTTTGGAGTCAGCAGCAAGAGCCTTCACAGCAACGACTTCACCAGCAGGCATCGTTGCTTTGTATACTGGACCAAAAGACCCTTGTCCCAAAATGGTCGTAAAGTTTTTGGTAGCTTTTTGTATGTCCCTGAACAAGTCATTGGCTCAAACAAATGCAATTTTCCAGTAACAATTTAACAGTGATATCCACATAGCTGAATTAATCCCCTTTTTCGATCATTTTTTTTCTTTTCTCGAGCAAATTTTCTTTCTTTTTATGGGTGCTTTAACTCTTTAGCTTCTTATTTCAGACCAACCACCGAATTAATCCCCTTTTTCGATCGTTTGCAAGAACAAATAACTTTATGCAATTATGCAAAAAAAAAAAAAAAACTGTACTTCACATTTTTCCAAGATGTAACATGTTTCTGCATTTATTTTTTCAAGATTGATGATCTGCTTGCAACAAAAAGCCGAATACGATTGGTCCAGAAAGTAAACAACTCTTGCTTTTGGGATTGATAGGGCTTTTTTTTTGTGTGTGTGTGTGGGGGGGGGGGGGGGGGGGGGATCATAATAGCCGAAATAAAACTATATTAAAAAAACGATTAAAGGTTGTAAAACGACATACTTGTAAGAATATCTTGGCAAACCAGAGGCTGAAACTAACTGTTCTTTGTTGTTTTTGTTCCATTTAGAGAGCGGGGAAGTTTTTGCAGGATAGGTTACAACTTTAACAGTAACGGAGTTTGGAAAAGATTCACTCAAGACGTTACTTGTGTCTACACCATTTTGGCGTATAGGAAGAGTTGATGCACCGTGATCAATCGCACACTTTCTGAGATGAGCACGCCTTTTGTACCATCTAATGCCAAAGAATGCAAGTGACGCTAGAAAAATGCCAACCGCCACACCAACACACACTCCGATGATCACCAAATCAGCTTTTTGAACCATGTTTCCGATATCATTGTAACAATAGCATCAACGATAACATCTTGGAAGAAACTTCAGGTTTTATGTGTCATCACTAAGGTAAAATTCAGTTATTCGCTGAACTCCACTGTAAAATAAATATTGGGACAAAACACATGTTTAGTCCAAAAAAGTGATTATTGCAATGTTAAGGAATCAATAATCCAATAATTAGTGAATTGCTTTAGTTATGGTTAGTTAGATAAGTTTCCCCTTTTAAACAAGAAATCCAATTTAGTTATATCAACTACTTACCTAATCCTCAAGATTATATTATTTTGACCCAAATAGTCAAACATTCAGAATAGAATTTGTCAAACAACACAAAACTGACTATGACAACTTCTAATAACGAAATCCAAATTCGCTACACATCCGAACGTCCCCTACATCCAAATCGATATCGTTGATAAATAAGGAAGAAAACCAAGCAACATGATTATGATCACACAATGGTATAAAATGTAACATACAAGAAATACTGGATTTAGTTATGCACTAATAGCATCACTAAATTCAAAAGGCATATCAACAAAAGGGGTAAATTCGGGTGAAAAAAAAACCTAACAAAAATCCCAAATGGGCATCCTGCGCATTTCGTCGAAAATCGACACAAATCGCTACTCAAACCTTTCAATTAACATGAACTATACAGATCACATAAACGTTGACCAACACAAAACAAATTCCTTTCAAGAATATGCCAATCCAAGAAACACCCCAGTTTGAATTTTCCAAGATTTATCACATAACGATTCTTAATCCCTTCACCCACCCTCTAATCAAATCTGGTAACTAACTAACTTAACAACCAAACCCCAGATCAAGATTTTAAAAACCCACCAAAAAAATCAAATCTTTACTGCAAATCAACTACAAGGACACCAAAATTAACAAAAAAAAAATACACATATACAGAAGAAAAATGGGATCTTGACCTTTTATCTGCAGCGGATTGTGGAGAAAGTTGTTGAAGAAAGAAGACTGAGTCGGGGGTTTTGATGGAAAGATTAACTAAAAAGGTGTACCCACTACAAAGATTAAGACAGTATGAAATGAAAATATGAAATTGTCAATTTTGGTTTTGTGTAAAACTGGTTCAACTTAAGACTGCTTGCCTTGCCACTTGCCAGATTGGGCGTACAAACTGTTTGAATCGAGTTGAAGAAGATACGGATTTCAATTAATGTGTGTGGTTTGTTGTGTTGGGTTTCTCGTCAATTGAAGGTCAAGCATACAGTTTTTAATTTTTTTAACCAACCCAAAATATAATTTTTTATATTTTTATTTTCAACCAACCCTTATACTATTTTTTTTTTTTGAGTAAATTGCTAAAATCGTCCCTAACGTTTGTTTACATTTGCTAGATCCATCCAAAAAAAGTTTTTTTCTCATAGGAACAACTGAGGTTTCAAAAAAGTTACTAAATCCATCCAAAATGACTAATACCCTAAAAATACTAACTTTAAAGAGGGGTAATTTAGTCATTCTCTTAATTTATTTATTTAATTTACCTTTTTTTAAACAGGTTATTACATGCCCTTATAAACAAAACCCTAAAACCTTTTCAGTCGACCTCAACATACGGTTTGTTAGAGAACAAGTTAAACCATGAATGATGATTGGAGCATCTGGAATATTAGAGAGCAAGATTCATATTTCAATCCAGAAGTTGAATACGGTTTGTTCCTCTCATTCAAGTTTTATGCGATTTGTTCTTTTTAAATTGTTACTGTTTTGTTAATTTTTCATGTTGTATTTGATTTTAGATAATCACTATGATTTCTTCAGACTGGAATTTCATCATGGTGGGAAATTTAGTGATTTTTCAGACTTAAGATATGAGGGAGGTAACATGACATACATTGATAAGGTTAATTCTGACCTTTTTTTAGTGATTATCATGAATGATATGCTGATATCATTAGGTTATTCAGAAGAAGACATAGTAACATATCATTTTAAAATCCTCGGAGAAGACTTGGATTTAGGTTTAAGACTATTAGGAACTGATAGTGATGCTCTTAAGTTGATAAAGTATGCTGAAACTACTAAAGTGATTGAAGTATATGTTGAGCACTTAAACACTTTTCCTAGAAAGGATGTGAGTCATGAAGATTCCGATGATATGGGTAATGGGAGTGATAAGGGGAGTGATTATGATTCTGATTCTGATTACATAGTGGACGAATATAACATAGTGGAAGACGTTAATGTGAATGATATGGATGAGTTTAGAGCTTTAGTGGTTACTGAACAAGGTGAAGTGAATGAAAAGGATGAAGATGTTCCTGAAAAAGAAATTGACGATGATGAGTTTGATAGTCAAGTTGACTCTGATGATGACACTCCATTGGAACAAGTTGTTAGGGATGTTAGAAAGCAGAAAAAGAAGTCAAAACCATCTAAGGATTTCCTTTTTTATATTGGGCAATCTTTCATTGATAGAGAATCCTTAACTGATTTTGTTAGATTACATGTTGTTAAGTCTAAGAGACAGTTGTATATTTCAAGAAATGACTTTAGAAGATTTCGTGTGATTTGTTTGGGAGGGAATCTTACACTTGGTAGTTGTGAGAATAAAGGGGATGGGACAAATGTTTGTGGCAGTTTAGCAAAATCCAAAGCACATGACAGGAAAAAAAAGGGTGGGGGCAATTTAGTAAAACCAAACCCCCAACCTAAAAAGCAATATCCAAAACCTATATGCCCATGGACCTTGCATATTTCAAAGAAGGAAAAAGGATAGTTGTGGTACACAAAATGCAAGCTAACTGTAATGGGCCATTAACACCATTTGCTAGCAGATTATTTGAAAATATCAAGAATGATGCCTCATCATGTAATGTGATCTGGTGTGGACCGAATAAGTATCAGGTGACCGGTCCTCATATCATTGAACAAAGAATTGTTATGCTTGACAAAAGGTCTTGTTCATGTAGAAGATGGGATCTTACTGGCATCCCTTGTCGGCATGCAGTGGCATGCATTTGGGATATGGGATTGCATGGCCTTGGTGATGGTATTCCAGAAAAGTATGTTGATAAAGTCTACTGGTTAGAGACATGGAAGACTGTCTATGCAAATACAATAGAACCAATTAATGGCATGGATATGTGGCCAACTTCAGCATGCCCAACTACCTTAGTTTCTCCAAAATTTCATAAGCAAACTGGTAGACCTAAGAAAAAGAGAAAGAATTCTACTGTTGAGGTTGAAAAGTTGAGAAAGCAGGTTTCTACAAGCTCAAAAATGCCAAGACATAGCAACTCTGTAACCTGTGGTATTTGCAAAAGTAAAGGACATAACAAGAGGACTTGTGGAAATGGTGCTGGAACAAGTGGTGTTGCTGGAAGCTCAAATGGTGCTGGAACAAGTGGTCGAGATGCAGCTTAGAAGTGTTATTTGGGTGCTTGTTTAATTTTTGGTCAGTTGGCATGAATTAACTGTCAGGTTGTATTTTTATGTGTCAAACTGTTATAGGCATGTGGTTATTTGGCATGTATTAACTGTTTCGATGTATATTTTTGGTCAGTTGGTATATTTGGCATGTATTACCTGTTTCGATGGTATATTTTTGGGTTTCATTGTAATGTAATTCTGTTCATTCTGTCTTGTTCGTTAATTGTAATGTAACTGCGCAACGCTGCACAACTGCAGTTGTTCGTAAGGTAATTTCGTTCACAACAGGGTCAATCGAAAGATCTAATTGAAGACGGAATGTAATTTCGTTTCACAACTGCAGCTGTTCGTAAGGTAATTTCGTTCACAACTGCAGCTGTTTGTAAGGTAATTTCATTCACAACTGCAGCTGTTCGAAAGATCTAGTTGAAGACGGAAGGATATCCAAACAGTCTGCAGTGAAGGTAAAAACCTTCCGCAAGGTAATTTCGTTCACAACGGGGTCAATCGAGTACAAAAGAAGGGTAACGCGGGTAAGGGGCGCAGTAAAAAAAGGCGTAAACAAGGACGTGGTGGACTTGAGAACACTCTTTAACATTTGTATCTTAGCTGCTGTCCTTTTTTAAAAATCTCGAATGAAACTGTTTTGCATATTGCCCAAAAAAAGAAGCAGCCGCATATAGCTTACTGTATACAAAAATAAATTTACGTTTTGAACACTCTTGAACCTTTGACCATGCCATTTACTTTACCACTTTTAACTTACTGTATACAAAATAGAAATAATATAGGCTTGGTCTATTCGCACACGGCATTAGTCTTTTTGCACACTCGAAGCGCCCCGCTATGGCCAAAGCGGGGCGCTTCGAGTGTGCAAAAAGACAAAAAGTGTTGGCTGTAATTTGTGTTGTTTTTTTTTGAAATAGGTGGGATGTGGGTTAGTTTGGTAGTGTTTTTTGGAGGAAAAAATTGTATTTGAGTTTTATAATACGTTGTTTTATAATTACGTTTTTTTACGTCATTATTTTTATAGAACGTATATAATATAAGTGCGTCTTTATAAACTGTTAACCTAGTTTATTTTGTTAAATTAAACGAACACGTTAAATAAATTGTACAGAAAGCCATAAGAATTAAACGTAAACAATCCAAAACCAACGTGATGTAAATATATATCAGTTTGTACATACAAAACAAAAAGGTACAACTGACTACATAATACATAACAAAACACTATACAAACAAACTAAGGTACTAATCCTCGTGCGGTGGGGACGGTGGGAGGGGAAGTGGAGGCAACCCAGCGACCTCTCGTAGAGAAACGAGCGTCTCGATGATCCAGTCCTGGCGTGCGGCCTGGCGTCTCAGGCGCTGGTCGAAGTCCCGAGCCACCTCACGCGCTACCGGAGGCAGGTCAGCGTAAACGTGCTGCGGGTACTGTGGCGGCTCCGGAGCTGGCTGAACTGGTGGTACCAGGATCTCCTCGATATGCTCCTCCTGAGCCGGATCCTCTAATACAGGCTCAGGCTGAGCCTGAGCCTGAGCCTCAGCCTCAGCCTGAGGCTGGCCCGGGAACTCATCGAGTCCCAGAGCCTGTAGCTGAGCCTGCCGAGCGGCCGCCTGCTCAGCAGGAGGGGCCAACACTCCAGGCCTCAACTCAATAACAACCGGGATGACCTCCGGCACCGGCTCCGGCTGCCAAATCTACCCGTCCATGCCCCTAAACCTCAGACCAACATCAAAGCGACGGGTGATCTGCATGCTAGAAACTGACGCGCGGCCCAACCTGGTAGACGGGACCGGATCGGACAGCGGCGGATCTCCCTCGAGCACGATCCCGAGCGAGCGTGCGATGGCGGTGATGAATGAGCCAGTGTGCACCCACCCGCGGAGCTGCCGGTGGTATGCGGTGGCAAAGTAATCTGCCAGGCAGGCTGCTAGATTGCAGGGCTGGCCCCGCAGTAGGCAGTATAGAAAGAAAAGGTCACTGAGGTTGACCTTCTCCCTGCTGGCACCCCGCGGCACGATAGTTGCCGCGATAACATGCTGCAAGTATCGGAACAAGGGGTCTCTAATGGAGGTGGCCTTTTGCCAGGATCTCCCAAAGGGTCTAATGGAAATGGACCTCCAGAAACTGATAAGCGTCTGCCTGTCCATCATCGTAACCGCCTGCGTATATAAATCAGTATCAAGCTCGGCCTCTGTGTACAAACCTGTATAAACAAATAATATTAAATAAACAAATGATATTAAATAAACAAATAACATTAAATAAACAAATAACATTAAATAAATAAATAATAATAATAAACAAATAATATTAAATAAACAAATAACATTAAATAAACAAATGATATTAAATATAAAATAATAAATAATATTATTTAAACAAACCTGTATGCACAACAAACTGCCGCACACTCATCTGAAACTCCTGACCGGCGAGACGGAATGTAACCTCGTGGACTGGAAAATCCGGGTCCTCGACGTAATCCGCCGGATGCGGCGCGTATGTAAACGTGGAAAGAAACTCCCACGTAACCTCAGGATACGAGTCCTCCATCGCTAACTCAAATAGGCGCGACCAAGGAGTATCTAGTCCAACTATCTCACGCGCCCGCGCGGCCTCTCCCACGGTCTCCAGCAGGCCCCAGTCTATCCCTACATGCTCCCCAATGGGGATGGCGCGCAACCTCGCGCATCTCCCCCTCGCCCGTGACGCCGCCGGAAACTGCAGGTACGGACATGCCGGCTCTCCCTGCTCTCCCACATCTCCCTCAGCCTCCATATGCTCAATCTCGTCATCAGAAGAATCCATCCCTGCACGTTGATAAGATAATATTAAATATAAAATAATAAACAAATAATATTATTTATAAAATTTAAATAATAAACAAATAATATTAAATATAATTTAAATAATAAACAAACAATATTAAACAAATAATATTAAACAAATAATATTAAACAAATAATATTAAAAAAAAAATAAACATGAACTAAAGCGCCGCGCTTTGGCCTCGGCGCGGCGCTTTGGTTCTTCGTGATGAAGAACAGCCCCCCCCCCCAATCGATCCAAACGCCCAAATCAATCAAATATCAAACATTTACAGTTAAAGAAAATGACTAAGGGTGTTCGATTTACCTTTTTAGCGGTCGAAAGATTGAAAACGAAGATATCCGGATCGAAGTGTGTGTAATCGCACCTTGTGTGTGTGTTTTGTGTGTTGTGTTGAAGTGGGGGAGAAGCTGCCCCGCTTCAGGTATAGCGAGGGACCAAAGCGCCCCGCTTTGGCCATAGCGGGGCGCTTCAAGGGTAAAGCGGGGCGCTTTGGTCATAGCGGGGCGTTTAAGGCCTTTTTTATTTTTTTTAAATTGTTTTTAATTCACAAACGCGTCGATAATAGTCTAAATTTTACGTTTTTTCCATTATACTTCATTTTTTATTATATATGGACTATACTGCAAGTTCCGGATCAAATCGGTTACGTGTGATGTCTTATTCCGTTATATCGTATCATTTTGGTTTCAAACCACAAGTACTCCTGTGAGAGGTGTTATGTGTATCAGCCGCCTACCGCACATGAACATGACGTATTTTTTCATTAATTGTAGTATTATGATGTATATGGTCATTTTGGGTCGTATAAGTGCGTATTGAACGTGATGTAACGCATATATTGAACAAGCACAAACGTGATTATTATTAAACACATTTAACCTACATCGTGAACATATGGGGTTACATTAAGGTCAGGGGCACGATACATAAGCATTTCGTACGCGTTGATCTGATCCCGGTACAATGTATGCCAGGCTGCTGCCCGATCTGTTCTGTGTGCTGTCCAGAGTGGGTTTGGGGGAGGCATTGGATAACAACCTCTAAGCTCTACATGTATGAAATGCCCATGGTCGACGAACACAACCGCAACCACCAGGTGAGGTTCCTCAGCTTCGTTTGGCCCGCCCAGCAGAGGGAAAATTGTACAGCTCCCACGCATGTCGAAGCTGTGAACAATCACACCGTATCGTTGGGCAATAAGAAACCCCGTCTCAGGCATCGTCATGTAATTTTCGATATCTGCTCGTCCCACCCCCTTGAAATTGATCCGTCTAAGCAGCGCATCATAATGTCCTATGTTTTCCGGATCGAAAAACTGCCTCCAAAGCGATTCGTTCCTACGTAACTCCTTTATAAGTTGTTTCCGGATCATCAAATATGAATTCTGTTTCACTCCTAACCCAACAGCCACCGATCGAAACCCACAATGACCATCTGGTTTCACGTCCTTTATTCTAACGATGTATGGATGGATCACTTCGGGAATCTGAGATGCGTAGTGGCGGATCGCTATATCCGTCTTAGGACCGAGCTTGATCATCGGGAAATCAGGGTGCAGGTTGATCGGTTTGGTATTCTTTTGTCTTCTAGAATCTTCGAGTGATATGTACGAGCTGTGACGGGGAAGATCATCTGAGGCCTCGACCCAAGTTTCTTCCGACGGAATGTACGAGCTTTTTCTAGCGGCTTCAACCTTTCTTTCTTCCTGCGTTTTCAATGTTGGGCGACCACGAGTTTTCTTCAGAACAGCAGGAGGTTTTTTGTTATTGTTCCCTGGATTGAGGATTTGCTGAAACTTTTCAAAGAAGCTCCTTTTCACTTGAGGGGGTGTTGGATCGATCTTTTGTTTCAATTTTTCAAATTCCGCGTCTACATCGATATCCTCTATGTTTTTCTTTGCAGGCTTGAAGTTAAGCTTCTTCCAGAACACGTCTATGTGTGTGATCCGGAGTTGCTGACCTGTGGATGAAAACAAATTAGGTGGCAGAATCATAACGAGAAAGGTCAAAGATATTAATTACCTTTATTTTCCAACTTTTCCAAACGACAGGCACATGGCAAACCACAGCTGGTAAAAAGTTGGCAACCACAGCTTGCACCGTAGGCTCTCAACCCGTCTTCCTTACGGTTTAGTTCCCTACTCAAAAGCTCAATCGCATATATTGAAACCTTTCTGAGAATATATGCAAGCATGGGCTGCTTCTTGTGGTGCGTCATCACTTTTCGGAGGCTTGTTTCAAAGCTTGTACTAATCTCGGTGTATTGTCTATCAACAACATGATCAACATACAGTACAAGTTTATCCAGTGTGTTGCGATGACTTGGAAAGTGACTTTTTAGTGTTGCATGCATGCCCTCAACCCTGTTGGTCGTAGTTTGGTGAAAGTTGATAGTTTTGTTAATCCAGCATGATACAAACTTTTCACGGTACGGATCCAACCAGGATTTCTTCATATAATCAAAAACCTCTAAAATTAAAAAAAACGTAAATAGTCAGTTTTTGTTATTATATAAAATTTGAACATAATTATGTAAGAAATACCTACGTTCACGGTCATCTTCTTTCAGCTGTGCTTCAAAGTTTTCCAAGTTATACATGTATATTTCCTCGGTCGTAGACTCGCACAATAACCAAAAACTACGTACGAATTCTTTCCAATCCTTGTCAGAGAATTTCTTCTTGCTGTTCTTATTAATATTTTGTTGAATATGGAACCGACAAAGATACTTATGCGCTTTTGGAAAAACTTGTTCACACGCGTTCATCAGCGCAAAATCCCTGTCTGTTAAAATCACGCGCGGTTCCATACATCCTACCAGCATAGACTTGATCCTCTGCAACACCCATAGGTAGTTCTCTGACTTCTCAGCGGAAATTACCGCACAAGCAGCCGTAAACGATTTGTTTGTCGACGTCATGCCTACGACCTGAACAAATGGCAGGTTGTACATGTTCGTTTTGTAGGTGGCGTCAATAATTAGCACATGCGGGAAGGCACACCACATATTGAATGATCTTTCGTGAACAAAGAAGACATCTTCAACTTCGTTTGATATCTCATTCGTGCGCATGTAATAAGTGTAATTTTTTTCGAGAAGAATGCTTTCAAGTTTTTGCATCGGAGACTTACCGACATTTTTTTCGGCGTTGATCTTCTGAACAGCGTTGTGTATATCTTTCGGAATAAGCTTTCTAGCCGGATTGTTTTTTGTCAGCGTTCGCCAGATACTTTGGTTAGGAATGTCTTGCTCTGCCAGCTCCTTAACCAGTTTTGTATCCTCCGAAGAAAGCCTTCTCGCATACGCGTGACCCTCTAAGTTTTCAATAGGAGTGTGGTTATGCTTCGCCTTCGTCACCTCTATCCTCCAAACACTTCCGGATGATTCCGAAAACCCGATCATCTCGAACGGGCAGCCTATTTTCTTGCTACCCGTTTTCCTCTGTGTAGCTATACTCTTATGCTCCCCACCAAAAGTACATTGAAACCAAATCTTGTAATTCTCTCCTCTTTTATTCGACCTCTTAGTCACAATGAGGTAACCGTTGTCTTTTGCCGTGTCTTGTACCCAACGCACCAACTCTTTACGTGACGAAAAGGTCTGCGTCGTATCAAACGAAAACGTAACCGGGTAACAGCCTTCCTCGTCAACAGACACATCCCCCGGCTCACCATCGTCACCGAGGTCCGAATATACTTGATGTTCAAAGTTGTGCTCGCCACCGTAACCGAAATTCGAATAACCTTGTAAGCTCTGTTGACAACCGTAACTGTCGTTTGGACCACACTCCTGCTGTACAAAGCTGTACTCGCCACCGTAACCGAAATTAGAATAACCTTGTTGTGCGTAAGGGTCCTCCACAGGGGTATTCAAATCCAGCGTCACCGTGTTATCACGATAATGAATGCCAGATACAACCTCTGCCTCCCTCAAGTTGGACGAGACCGGTTTCTCATACGAGTCAGAAATAGCGGTCCCCTCGTAAGAATCAGGAACAACTGTCTCGTCAGAATATTGACCGAAAATATAGTTGTTTAACCACGACATCGTTGTTTCAAGAGATGTAACTAATACAGCAAAACCGCGCGTTATTTTGAGAAGAAACACAACGGATCTGAAATGAAGGCAAAATGTATATCGAACAAAATGTGTGTGATCGAAATGTCTGATCAGAGGTTGCTTTTAAAAGGGGGAAAAGGGTGAAATTTGGGGTCGAAGCGCCGCGCTATGGCCAAAGTGCGGCGCTTAGGGTTAACGACAAAACATCATGATTAGCTTTATGTCTGTCAAACAGTATCGAATGTTTCAAACGTCAATCGAAGCACGTTTTGTCGATCGAAGCGTCGCGCTTTGGCCATAGCGCGGCGCTTTGGGGTGTGAAAATAATTTTGGGCGTGTGCAGCTAGCATGACCCATAATATATTAGGTTTTAGGGTTTTGTTTTATAAGGGCATGTAATAACCTGTTTAAAAAAAGGTAAATTAAATAAATAAATTAAGAGAATGACTAAATTACCCCTCTTTAAAGTTAGTATTTTTAGGGTATTAGTCATTTTGGATGGATTTAGCAACTTTTTTGAAACCTCAGTGGTTCCTATGAGAAAAAAACTTTTTTTGGATGGATCTAGCAAATGTGAACAAACGTCAGGAACGATTTTAGCAATTTACTCTTTTTTTTAAAAGGAGCGTTTCGATCCGTACCGTTCCAACCCTAACCGGGGGTGGTGGCCCTGGTGGGTGCCGGGGTGATGATTCCAATTCATTTGACAATCAAACACAACAAATATGGAATTGAGATTCCAATTCCAACAATTTCTAATTCATTTGGAATTTTTAAATTTCAAATAAAGTTCCTTCAAATTCTAATTCCTATACAAATTCTAATTCCAAAGCATTTCGCAAACCAAACGCACCCTAATTATATAATCGTTTCTCAAACCCGTCTTGAATACCACATTTTATAAAATGATTACCCGTGAAGTATTTTAAAACTAGCCCATACCCGAATATACATCTATATCTTGTTATGTTCTCTTTTCCTTTTGATTTTCTTTTTATTATATTCTATCAAAATCTAGAATGGAACTCATTTCCTTGCCCATTCCTACCAGTCGGTCAAACGACAGTTTTCTATATTTTTAATTCCAACGAAGCTTCACCACTAAAAGAAATTATCCCTTGGTGAAACTCATTTGTTCTATAGTGTTGGTCTATTTAGAATAACCGCATATATATACACACAAGCATTTAAACTCAAAATCACTATATATAATATATATGATAACACAAGCTTTTTACAAAATAAAATTTATTCATGGAATCATGGATACTCGTAAGTGTCATATATATGATCTATAAGAAAAGCTCAACATGTATGTAAAAGTTACTTCTAAAGATTATAATATAAAGTCGATAACACTAGTATAGTATTAATATATGACAATAATCAAGGGTTGGTTTTCCCAACATGTTGATGAGTAGCCGCAGGCGGGACAGGAGGAAATCCCGGAATCAGAGGAGGGAATGGAGGCAGAGGAATCGGGAACGCCGGTGGAGGGGGTGGCGGTGGTGACGGAATCAAACTCGGTATTGGCGGAAAGGGTAGTGGTGGAAACAACGACGCCGGTGGTGGTGATGGGAGGATAGGAGGAAGCAACGACGGCGGTGGTGGTTGGAATGGGAGTGGCGGAAATATCGATGGCGGTGATGGCACTAGCGGCAGTGGCGGGAGTGTGGGTTGAAATGGGTTCGGAGGGAAGGGGAACCCGAATGTTTTTTGATCGGATAATTTATTTTTTTCCGAATGTTTTTGGCGGGTGTTGGGTGGTAGGGGAACCCCCGGGAGTTGTGGGACCGGGGGAACTAGGGATGGAATGGGTAAGTCTGGTAGGGGAACCCTCGGGAGTTGTGGGACTGGGGGAACTAGGGATGGAATGGGTAAGTCCGGTACAGGTAGTGGAGGAAGCATCCCGCCACCAGTAGGTGGGATCAAGTCCTTCTCGTTACATAATTGCGGTTTGAATGTGAAGAACCCGGCTGAGAAAACATGGGTTCCGGCTTTTTTTGACTTGAAATGGATCTCTGATGAGGTGGCGGTGGCCGCCACCGCACAGTTCGGTTCGTTGCTGTGAATCAATCGAACCGAACACGCCTTAATTTTCTCTGCGTTTTTGCCGACATAAGGTGGTAGTTTAGCTTCGAACTCGCCCTTTTCATTGGTCTTCACCTCTTCCTTGAACCTCGGTTTTGCATCGTCGTTGCCGCACTCCACCGCCACCGTTGCGCCTACACAAGCAATTCAACACCCATTAAACTTTTAGAAAAAAAGAAAACAAGGGAACGTGCCCTAAAGGTCAAGGTGTGTGGAAAATGTATTTTTCGCATTTGGTAGCATCAAGATGTGTTAGAAATGCGTTTTTACTCATGTGGTTAAGTGTGCAAGTCTGTGTCCGTTTAAGGGTAAAAATTTTAGCGAGCGTGTTTTAGTTGTTCAAACAAAAAATGAACTTAAAAAAAACAAAGGGCATGTTGCCAAACGTTATCAAGGTGTGGTGTAAATGTGAAGTCTCATGATAAACAAATGTGTAGATTTTAAAGTAGAATTAGAGGCTTCTGTCAACCGTTGAAAAAACATTAAACTTAGAAAAATATAAAATATACAAGAAGAAAGAGCAAAACGTAAACGAGAAGATGGAACCTGAGATCAAGTGGGTGGATTTGGGTACTTCTTGACGGAAACAGGTGTCACAGTACACCGTTCCCGTAAGAACGGCTGTATGGTGCTTCTCTTTCCGGTGTCTTGCACCGGAGACACCGTTGAAAGAGAAGCACAAGCATACCAGGAGAATGAATGAAACCCAAGAAGACATTCTGGAAATTGTGTGTGATTTAATCTTCTGGTGGAGAATAATTGGAATTTATTTATAGGGGAAGTTCACGGGCCTTGGACTCATTATGTGAGTCATGCAAAAACCAGTATAACTCCAAACTAAACTAGCAGTGAATATGGTGGTTTTTACAAACCAAAACTACTGTTACAACATAATTTAGTAGGATAATATAAGAGTTGTTATTAAAATAATATGTTCTTATTGATAAAATAATTTTAGAGGTTATAAGTAACTGATATTTAAAATATTTTTAAATATGGATTTGTTATCAGTTATGGCTTTATAAAAAAAAGATCAAACGTGGTTCTATTTAAGTCAAGGAAACAAGGTAAAACTCGCTTGTATTATTTGTGGAAAACTATGTAAAAAAATTATTTTTTTACTTAAAAAAAACTAAAAATGTTATATTTCAGTACAACTCAGCTTTCAATAAGATCTATGTTGAAACGTAGATAAAACATAAATGTATATTTGGAACTTTTAAAAATATGATCACGGTATGTTCCACCTTAAATTTGTAATTTATTTTATTTTATTTTATTTTGCATAATAACACTTTAAAATAACAAATTACAACAAAAAAAAAACACATGAAAGGGAAGCACATTTCTCTATTAACTTTAACAAATTACAAAAAAAAAAAAAAAAAAAAAATCACCGTTTAAAGAAACCTCTAATATATGAATTCTATGTTAGTTTCTGGTATAAGGAATCGAGAAGTTAGACTTGAATGAAATTGCCCTTTCCAAGTTTAACAATCATATTATTTTGTTGGTACGTTGATTGGGATTGTAGGAATTAGCCAAAGGGGGCAAATGGGACCCCATGGTTCACGGGGGTGCTAAGTTGGCCACAAACTCCATGAGGGTGTCAGGCTAAGGGTTGGAACTGATGGCTATCCTTTCAACATTCTTAGGGTGAAGGGAGTGGTTAAACAGGTGAAAGTGACAAACTTTAAAATGGATCAATCAGAGTGTGCCACGTCAGAGAGGGTAAAAAATTTAAACTTTGGTAAAAAGTGTTGGCAGTGGTGTAGACACTTGAAAGTGGCAAACTTTTTTTATTCTTTAACTAAAAATGTCACTAAAGTCAAAGGAATATTCCTTTTTTGTCTGCATATTCATTAAAGTCAAAAACATTTGCTGCCTTTGTCGATCGGTGAGCACATACCGATTCTTCAGTTTGCCGCGCGGTAAATAAGGGAGGGCGGCGGTGTTCTCGATCGGCATTCTCCTTTGCCGATGGGTTTGCCGTGCCACTCCCTTCACCCTTTCTTATAACCATTCACCCATGAGTCATGACCCATCTACTATCTTTACACGTGTCCATACAATAACATAAAATGCAACGGGTAAGGGTAAACCTTTTTTGCTAATGAGGTGTTGGTGAATTGGTAAGGGAGAGACTTGGTGTTTTAAGGCTAGACGGTATGGGGGGACATCCCCCTCCATCACGGATCGGCGACGACGCCAACACCACGCCGGGCCCCCCATCCTCGTCCTCACCGTCGAGTCCAAGACGTTTGAGACGGTTCATGTGAGGACAAAACTTCCCCCCTTTCCATGCAATGTTACCGTTTAAAAAAAAAACAAATTTCCAAATTCAAAAATAAAACAAACGGTCACTTTCAAATTTTTTACCAAAATACCTCCTAAAACTATATAAAACCCCCATTTTTTACACCAATTTTCTCACTTTTCATCTACCACAACTCATCTCTCTCTCTCTCTCATTTTTTATAAACATCTTCCCCTTTTATAAAATTATATTCTACCATGGATCCCTTCAATAACCAGAACGTCCCCAACAACCCGAACAACCCGACCCAACCGAACATCCCGAATGTTATCTCGGTTCCGGGATACTATCCGACGATAGAACCGAACCAATTCTCTCAATATTCCTCAAACGCCTTTGCCGCATTCCAAAACTCACCGAACGTTTTTGCTCACCCGCAACAAAGTCAAGCCATACAACAATTGATGATGCGGAATGCTTTTAATATCCAACCCGTGCAACCCTTTCAACCCGAACCGAACCCGACACAACCCACCCGATGAGGATGTCGAAGTTGTTCCCGAGACCCAACTGCAAAAAGGCAAACGAAGAAAAGACAAGCAAGTTGTGGGTGAGCAACCGTCCAAACCAAAGGCGAAACCGTGGACACAACTCGAGGAAGAAGCCTTAGCGAAGGCTTACGTAGGCACGTCCACACACCCGATAAAAGGTTCGTAAAAATAACTTTTTTTTAAGTTTATATTTTGTAGTATTAGTTTTTTTATTTTTTTGTAACATATTTTTTGTAACAAATTTTATAGGTAATAATCAAACGGGTGAGGGGTTTTGGAAGGCGGTTTTGGCGAAGTTCCTTGAGCTAATGGACCAAGGCCCGTATCGAGATATCGACTCGGTGTCATCTAAGTGGCGAAAAATGAGCGCGTTCGTCAATAGGTTTTGCGAATAATATAATAAAATATATTCAAGTGGGCATCGTAGCGGCATGAGCAACGAGGATGTGTTTAAAAAGGCGTTGGATCTTTACAAGTCGAACAATGGTACCAAGTTCGCGCGTGGGAAATTATGCGAACGCACCAAAAATGGGCGCCGATTCCGAACGAGGTAGAGATGGTGAAGCGTAGGGCTGCAAACGAACCGAACGAACACGAATAAGACCTTGTTCGTGTTCGTTTGTTAAGAAATATATGTGTTCGCGAACCGTTCACGAACACTTATTGAACGAGATTTTATGTTCGTGTTCGTTTGTTAAGGAAATGAACTTGTTCGTGTTCGTTTATGTTTGTTTGTTAATTTTAGGTAACGAACAAAAACGAACGTTGACGAACACAAATGAGCACAAACTAATGTTCATGAACACAAATGGAAATAAACGAACACAAACAATCGTTCATGAACAGAATATATAATACATGACACTTATTAGATATTTAATTTGTCAGAATTTTGAAGTATTTAGATAAATATAAAAACTAAAAACTAAAAACACTAATGAACTATCGAAAACAAATGAACACGTTACCGAATGTTCACGAACATAAACGAACGAACACGACCTATGTTCATGTTTGTTCATTTAACTAAACGAACGAAGTTTCTTGTTCGTGTTGGTTTATTTAATAAACGAACGAACACAAACGAACTTCCCGCCAAACGGTTCACGAACTGTTCGGCGAACGTTTGGTTCGTTTGCAGCCCTAGTGAAGCGGCAAAGGACATCGGAATCCGGTAGTTATAGCGCCGGCGGATCGGACGCGAGATGTTACATAAACTTAAACGATGACGCCGAGTTCAACGAAGAAGAATATGCTGTAAAAGAAGCGGAACGCCCCCCGGGCCGGGACAAATCAAACAAGGAACGGGCGAAGGAGAAAGAAAAGCAAAAGTTTGACCCGAAGATGGAGGAGTTTATGACCCAATTTAAAACATACACCGAGGTCACGACCCAAAAGGCGAGGGCGAAGGAGCGGGCGATTAAAGAAAAGGCACGCGTGGCGGGAGAAAAGATACGCGTGATGGGAGAAAAGATAAGATTGTCCGATGATAAGGTTCGGCTCAAGGAGTGGGAAATATTAACTATGGATGTTGATAGTTATCCCGAGCCGAAACGTTTGACTTTGATAAAACTCCAAAACGACATCATGAAGAAGCATCAAAGTGGTTGATTTTTTTTAAGTTTATATTTTTTTTAATTTAGTAGGATTTTTTTTAAGTTTATGTATTGTTTTTTTAACATTTAAAAATTATTTCTAATTTCAGTAGGTAACAAGTCTTGGGTGCTAAATATGGTTTTAAACCATACTATGCACCTAATTAGCGTAAAAACGATAATTGACGATATTTGCGATATTTATGTGATTCTAAGGTTTTGACCAGGCCTTGAATGATTAAAATATTTTATTTTACATATTAAATCAGTAGAAAAAGGTTTAGCATGTTAATCATATGTAAAACACCTTTTATTAGCAAAAAGGGCATTATCGTCAATTATGAAATTTATACAAGAACTCAAATTTATGGTCAGTATCTAATATGACCCGACATTCCAAAAATTCCTAAAAATGATATCATAACAGTAGGTAATGAGTTTGGTATCAAAATTTATGTTTAAACGTGATTTATGCATAAAAGCGTAATTTAATTTTATAAAATTTAAATTTTACGATATCTTGCATAATATTAATTTGAGACCAGAAAATAATGTCAAAATAATTTAAAGATGTTTATATATCAGTAACTAAGTTATTTGCATGCTTCATCATCATCATCATCATCATCATCATCATCATCATCATACTCAGTATATCCCACCAATAGCAAAGTTAAGGTAGGGTCTGAGGAGGGTGAGATGTAGACAGCCTTACCTCTACCCCATAGGAATAGAGAGGCTGTTTCCAATGAGACCCCCGGCTCGATTGTAGTTTTGCATCAAGCTTTGGACATAAGGCACATAACACTCGGCAATTGAGACAAACGCCGATTTGCATGCTTATATATTCAAAAATCTCGTTTTTAGACCATAAGGACATAATTGTCAAAGTTAAGCATAATAACGGAAACAAGTAAATAAACTCAGATTACTAAGGGACCATGTAATATAACCTCAGAGGGTTATACTACTATATAATATGGTCACAAAGGAACCTTAATGCATAAAGAAACTAAGCTAATTTGGGTCAAAACTGAAAGTCAAAGCAAAAGTCAACTTTTGCGACTTTCGGTTGCGAACCGAGCCTAAACTCAGAATTGTCGGGTCGAACATGCCTAGACATGTTTTAATAATATTTACCAAGTTATTAAAGTGACAAAACATATTTTAAAGCTTCTACATTATCATATATGAATTTATTTAAAAACTGACCCGTTTGACTTTTTACGTTAATTACTTTGACCCGACAATTAGCTAAGTAAACGTGGTAATTAGGAGGTGCCCTTTTGAGTGATTATCACCTAACTAATTACGATCACGTAGCCACTTTCTTTTCGAATAATGGTTGGACTGATAAAGATTAAACTAAAAGTCAAAGCGTAATTACGACAACTTTGACTTTCGGTCTTTAAACATATAAAAACCGAACTACAGAAGCTAAGAACACTTACACAAGGTCCTAGCAAGAAGTTTGAACTGAGGAGAGTGTCCTTTAAGACCAGGATGCTCCAGAGAATGCTTCAAAATCTTGAGCAAGTGAAGAGAGTGAAAATTTTGAATGTGCAAGGAATGTGGCTACCTCAAATGATCTATTTATAGTGCATGAGACTCACACGAGATCATCACAGCTGTTTATTGTTGTTTTCAGATGAGTCCAAGTGTCCTAAGTGGTTTTAGAAACCATCAAAGTCCCACAGAATTCGAATTTGAGAGGCAAGGAACTTGGATTGGGGGAGAAACTATGCAAACCTGTAGTTGTGCAGGTCTTGCTGTCGAAACCAAGCCGTCGCGTGGCGCGACGGCAGATGTGTTACATTGTCGCGCAGCGTGACGCTATAGGGGACCAGCTCAACAAGTTTCAAACATGGCAGAAATGGTCCATGTACCTTTTTAAGCATTATAACTTTCTTTTTAAGCACAATTAACCCCTCTAGTTAGTATATGGATGATCTTGAGGGTATAATCAAACACCGTTAGGTCCGGTTTCGTTAAACGATCACCCAAAAACACTAGTTTCACCTCGTTGATGCTTTTAATCCCTTTTTTCTTGAAATCTCGCACAACTTTTAAATAATGATACCAAAACCATATATATTTATCATTTGCCATTCTCGGAAGTATAATTGGACATTACGAAGCTCCGGGTTTGTTAAAAGGTCACTCAGATGTAAGAATTAACATGTTGACATATTTAACCCCTTCGCCTTATAAGTTTCACTTGTTTTTCACAAATGGCTTGTCACACCCCGATATTTCCACGTATTACCGGTGGGCCCGGTGGGGAGTATCGTGACGTAGTTGATATCATCATAGTCAAACAACACAATTTTAAAATGCACAGCGGAAGCAAAAGATGAATCACATTACAAACCGAATATAAAGTAATATCAAAGTATTACAAACGGACTGTAAAGGATCCACAGGTGGATCAAATAAAAAGGAAACCTAATTCTTCAGACTTAAAATGCATCCAAGCTTGCGAGACTCTTATTGATGCTAAGGAGAGGCCAGCCTATTTCGATTAGTACCTGCACTTAGCCTTTTTGGGAAAATACGTCAGTTTACAATGGTAAATACAATTAACTGGCTCATTTTGAAAATGTTTAGAAAAATTGATTTGAATGCACAAGGCACAAAACATTTATAACTTGGGATAATTATTTATATATAAACTTGTAAAAGAATTACATGTTTCTTATACGTTCAGTAGCCCAGATTGACACCGGGTTAAAGATTAATAGACACACCACATGATATAGTCCCGCGGCGAGTTATTCCTGAAACCGGCGGTTATACCTTATTATTTATATATGCACTGTCGGGTGTACGCCTACACCCCGTGCTAAGGTCATGGTCGTTTCTTAAAATGATGCCAAGGATATCCGGGACATGGTCATTAACCCCCCAAAGGCTTTAAGCAAACAAAACAATTTAAACGGGTCATATCAATAAATTAACCTTCATACGATCAAAAATTCAATGCCCGACCAAGCGGTATTTTATATACCGTACCCCAAACCCGTATAAGGGAAAATAAGTTAAAAGTATTTACCTGAGCAAGTATAATTCACAAACAGCAAGTGCAAGTAGCTTTTACTGAGGCTCCTAATCTGGAATGAAGGTTTTTAATAACCTATTAGATTCCTAACGGGTCTTAATTAAGCATAAATTTAGACCGGTTAGTTTTAAAGGAAGATACACGGTTCAAAACGCACGATTAAGCGATGACCGGATTAGAGTGTGGTTTAGACCCGACAAGTTTGTATACTTGTATAATATGGGTAAACTAAACACATTCTGGATTTTGAGATAAAAATGATAAGGTTTGACCCGTTTCGGCTAATTTATGCAAACTAGTTACATAAACTGCACCGAACGCGAATAATGCGTAACGGGTAACCATAAGAGTCATATACAGGTTTCCTAAGTTAATATGCCTTAAATATGTTGTGATATCAGTAAGATACCTTCCATTATTCCCAAAACGAATTTAAACTCAAACTATGCCCCGTAGGGGTATTTTGGTCATTTTAAAGGCTATAAAAGAGTTTAAATGTAAATCTGAGTTTCAGGTCTGATATATTCAGTAAAAATACTTATTTTTATAAGTCATAACAGTAGGGTATGGCATATATGTGAAATTTACCTTTTATAACTAAACTATGCACCGTATGGGTATTTCGGTAATTTTACACAAGCTTTAAAGGTTAAAATAGGGAATCTGAGTTTAAAACTTTTCTTTACTGTTAACATATATAAATTTACTTAAAACATCAGTAGGTATCAAACCTTATGTGTTAAAACTAGTTTTAACTGATACTATGCGTTAAAAACGCGTAAAAAGGCGATTTTAGGCGATTTCCGGGTTTTATATGAAAAGCTGATATTTTTATCATTCCAGAAAGCTTAAAATGTTTTACTTATCATAACAAATTAGTAGCAAAAGGTTTGGTATCAAAATAATATGTAAAACTCATTTTATAGGCCAAAAGGGCAAAACCGACAATTACCGAATCAAAGCTATAATCCTATGTTATGCTCAGCCTAAAAATAAATAAAAATCTTCAAAAATTCCAAAATATTATTTTACATCAGTAGGTAAAAAATTTGGTATCAAAAATTGGGTTTAGATAGGCTCTATGCTAATTACGCTGTTTAATTAATAAAAAGCTTTCTAATTACGCTATTGAGCATAACTCTTAATCTAGACCTCCAATTGATGTGAAAATTTAGGGACATGTTTATAAATCAGTAATAAAGATTATTGTCCTCTCACATTTTCAAAATTCTTGTTTTAAGGTCAAAAGGGCATATTGGTCAGCATTTAGGCATATAACGGAAACTTGCATATGAATCGGATAACTAATGAACCAAGTTATATAACCTCAGAGGGTTACACTAATCAATAACCTGGTCCTAAAAGAGCTCCAAGGTATTTCTAAAATATGCTCTAATGGGTCAGAACTGAAAGTCAAAGCAAAAGTCCACTTATGCGACTTTCGGTTTCGAACCGAGCTTAAACTGAAAATTGTCGGGTTGAACATGCCTAGACATGTTCTTACGTTAATTACCAAGTTATACAAGTGATAAAACAGGTTTCATAGCTTCTATATCGTTAATTATGAATTTATGCAAAAATTCACTTTCTGTTGACTTTTTAAAATTAACTTTGACCCGACAATTGACCTAGTTAGAGTGGGAATCAGAGGGTGCCCTTTTAAGGGTTTATTACCCACATAATTACCAACTCAAAGCTACTTTTAATTCGAGAATTGACTGGACAAATTTTAATTAAACACGAAGTCAAACCTTAATTACGACGGTTTGACTTTAGGCTAATTAACTAAGTAAAACTGAATTAAGGAAAGTTAAGGACACTTACTGAAGTCCTATGCACAACTAGGGACCCTTGAGAAGTGCTCTTGAGCTCCAGAAATCTTCAGAACAAGAGTTTGGAAGCTTTCCAAGTGAATGCTCAAATGTGAGTTCATAAGTTGCAACAATTGGTCCTATATATAGCCAAGGAGGATCAAGGAGATGGACACAAGTGTTATGGCAACTCCAGGGATGAAGACAAGTGCCTAGGGATGTGTTTCAAGGAGCTAGAGGGTGGCAAACTCGCGGAATTCGACATACATGCAAGCTGCCACGCTAAAAAGGATTTTCTGAGCTGGCAGCCCATCGCGCCGCGCGACGGGGAGGTACCCCAGGTCCTGGCATAGCGCCAGCATGTAGCTGATCAGCAAATCAAGTTTCAAAAATGTCATTTTCACCCCCTGGACCTTCTAAAGCGTAATTTCTTCCATTTTAGGCACTTTTAACCCTTGATATTTATATTTCTATGATCCATGAGATATAACCAAACATCGTTAGGTCCGGTTTCGTTAAACGATAACTGAAAACACAAGTTTTGCCTCGTTGACGCTTTTAACCCCTTAATTAAGAAAGTTAGCGTATCTTTCTCATACGATATCGAAACCTTGTGAAATTTTTACCACTTATTCTTGGGAGTATAATTAATTGTTACAAGGCTCTGGGTTCGCTAAAAGGTCACTCAGAGGTATAACTTAAACATGTTGACACATTTAACCCTCGCGTCTTGTAAACTTTCACTTTCTTCCACAAACGGTTTCACACGCTTCATGATACATTCGTTTTAGGGTATAAACATCATGTAGGGTTGTTAAAAGGCATAAATATCAAATGTTGACACTTTGTATCCTTATAAACATATACTTTCTTCGTTTGTCAACTTTAGTCCCTTGTAATCAATCCATTACACGTTTAAAGTTCATGACACGTGTCGATACTACATTGGACATGATTTTGCGAGGTGTTACATCCTCACCCCCTTAAAAGAAATCTCGACCTCAAGATTTACTGAAATAAATGAGGGTACTTCTCTTTCATTGTGGACTCTACCTCCCACGTATACTCGGGACCTCTACGGGCATCCCATTTAACCTTTACAATCGGTACATGCTTCCTTCGAAGCTTCTTAACCTGTCGATCCTCAATCGATAAAGGTTTCTCAACAAATTTTAGGCTCTCATCTATGTGCACATCCGTATGTGGTATGACTAGTGATTCATCAGCTAGACATTTCTTCAGATTGCAGATGTGGAATACATTATGAAAACCACTGAGCTCTTCAGGCATGTTTAACTTATAAGCCACTGATCCGACACATTCGATAATCTCGAATGGTCCTATGTACCTTGGGCTTAATTTGCCTTTCTTACCAAATCGCATCACCCCCTTCCAGGGTGAAACTTTAAGTAACACTTTGTCACCAACCTCGAATTTCAGAGGTTTACGCCTTAAATCTGCGTAGCTTTTCTGTCTATCCCTGGCAGCTTAGAGACGATCTCGTATCTGTACAATCTTATCTGTCGTCTCCAGGACTATATCAGGTCCTGTTAGTTGGACATCTCCAACTTCTGCCCAACAAACGGGCGTTCTGCACTTTCTTCCATACAAAGCTTCAAAAGGTGCAGCTTGAATACTGGAATGATAACTATTGTTGTATGAGAATTCTATCAATGGAAGATGATCATCCCAACTTCCACCCAGGTCAATAACACAAGCTCGTAGCATATCCTCGAGTGTCTGTATAGTACGTTCACTTTGGCCATCTGTCTGAGGATGATATGCTGTGTTGAAATTCAATCGAGTGCCTAGGGATTGCTGAAAGCTTTTCTAGAAATGCGATGTATACCTTGTATCCCTATCAGAGATGATAGACACTGGCACTCCATGGAGAGATACAATCTCATCCACGTACAGCTGAGCTAACTTATCTGAGCTGTGTGTTTCCTTAATAGGTAAGAAGTGCGCTGACTTAGTCAATCTATCCACTATCACCTATATAGTATCATTTCCTCGTTTTGTCTTAGGTAACTTGGTGATAAAATCCATTGTCACCATCTCCCACTTCCAGGTGGGAAGTTTAGGCTGTTGTAGCAAACCTAACGGCTTTTGATTTTCAGCTTTGACTTGCGTGCACGTCAAACATTTGGCTACATAAGTAGCTATAGACTTCTTCAAGCCTATCCACCAATAATTTGCCTTCAAATCCTGGTACATCTTATCACTTCCAGGATGAACAGAATACTTAGAACTGTGGGCTTCTTGGAGGATAACATCCCGAAATCCTCCATAGATTGGAACCCATATTCGTCCATTTAATCTTAGAATTCCGTCTTTACCATAAGATAACTGCTCAGCAGTTACTCCCAACTTTTCATCAGGATAGTTAGCTTCTAGTACAGGTTCCTTCTGCGCAGCTAACAACCTCTCATTCAAACTGTTCTTTAATTCAATGCTCTTGGCATTGATTCTTATGGGTTAACCCTTTCCTTTCTGCTCAAAGCATCGGCGACCACATTCGCCTTACCTGGATGGTATCTGATTTCACAATCATAATCATTCAGTGTCTCCATCCATCGCCGCTACCTCATGTTCAGATCCTTTTGATTGAACAGATGTTGAAGGCTCTTGTGATCAGAATAGATCACACACTTGGTACCATACAAATAATGCCTCCACAGTTTTAGTGCAAATACAACGGCACCCAATTCCAAGTCGTGGGTGGTGTAATTCTTCTCGTGCACCTTCAACTGTCGAGAAGCATAGGCAATAACCTTGCCTTTTTGCATGAGCACACATCCCATACCAGTGTGTGATGCATCGCAATACACTACAAACTCCTCTATTCCATCAGGCAATGTCAACACAGGTGCATTGCTCAACTTCTGCTTAAGAATGTTAAAGGATTCCTGCTGCTTAGGACCCCAGTCAAACTTAATATTTTTACGCGTCAACGAAGTTTGGGGTGCAGCAATCCTTGAGAAGTTTTCAATAAATCATCTATAATACCCTGCTAAACCTAGGAAGCTGGGAATCTCAGTGGGCGTCTTTGGCTTTTGCCAATTCATGACAGCTTCAACTTTAGCGGGACCCACCTGGATACCACGCTCACTAACCACGTGTCCAAGAAACTGGACTTCACGAAGCCAAAATTCACACTTTGAAAACTTGGCATAAGGTTCCTCTTGGTGAAGCAGTGAAAGAATACAACGAAGGTGCTTCTCATGGTCAGCTTGATTCTTCGAGTAAATAAGAATGTCATCAATGAAGACAATGACAAACTTGTCCAAGTATGGCTTGCAGACGCGATTCATGAGATCCATGAATGCTGCTGGTGCATTAGTGAGCCCAAAAGGCATCACCAAGAACTCGTAGTGACCATAACGAGTCCTAAATGCAGTCTTGTGCACATCTTCATCTCTAACCTTCAGTTGATGATAACCCGACCTCAAATTAATCTTGGAGAAGTAACTTTCCCCTTGGAGCTGATCGAACAGATCGTCGATCCTGGGCAATGGATATCTATTCTTGATAGTGACCTTGTTAAGCTCGCGATAATCGATGCATTGACGCATCGATCCATCCTTCTTCTTGACAAACAGAATTGGTGCTCCCCAAGGAGACGAACTAGGGCGTATAAAACCTTTCGCCAACAAATCATCTAGTTGAGTCCTCAACTCTTTCATCTCGGTTGGTGCTACCCTGTAAGGTGCTTTTGCAACAGGCGCTGCTCCGGGAATGATGTCAATTCTGAACTCTACTTACCTATTTGGTGGTAAACCAGGTAGTTCTTCATGGAAAACTTCTGGGTACTCAGAAATGATGGGGATGTCTTCAATCTTAGGCTTTGGCTCATCAATAGTCACTTGTGCCATGTAGATGACACAACCCTTCTTCATACACCTTGATGCCTTAAGCATAGACACTTGCTTAGGTAATCCATACTGAGTATCTCCCTGTATGGTAAGTGGCTCACCATACGGAGTCTTGATCACTACTTGCTTCTTGTCACACACAATCTGAGCTTGGTTATGGGATATCCAATCCATGCCTATTACTATGTCGAAACCGGCTAACTTTAAAGGAAGTAAGGACAATGGAAAAGAGTGGTTCCTAATGGATATGAAACATCCATCTAACACGGTTGATGCGGTTTCTATGGTGCCATCGGCTAATTCAACCTCATATTTTATGCTTAGGGTTCTAACAGGTAGGTTTAACAACTTACAAAACTTATCATCAACAAATGACTTATCTGCTCCAGAATCAAATAACACCCTCGCATAAACATCATTAATAAGGAAGGTACCTGTTATGACATTGTCATTCTGGATCGCCTCCTGTGCGTTCATCTGAAAGACCCTAGCATTGGTCTTTTTCCCATCTTCAGCCTTCTTGGCAAACTTTGGGCAGTTGGACTTGATATGCCCTTTCTCGTTGCAGTTGTAGCACGTTGCGTCCTTCATTTTCTTGCATTCTAAGGTCTTGTGTTCACTTGACTTACAAATCCCACAAGGCCTTGGCTGCGATTGGGATTTCGACTCATATCTGCACTTCCCGAAATGGTGCTTCTTACAGATTTTACACTTGGGCTTATCGCCCGACTGATGACCATCCTTTTTAGTTCCAGAACTCTTTTTGTGGTCATTGTTTCCCTTATGTTTCTTGTCTGACCGTCGTGAGTTGTCATCCTCACATTTTCTCTTCTCAGCATCGGTGTTTCTGAGCGATCTCTGCCTGACCGCGTCCAAAGTAAGGGACAATGATATATCAGCTGCAGACCTAAAAGTAGCTGGTCTGGAGGCTTTCACACTCGCCTTGATCTCTGGGGCTAAACCCCCTATGAAACGAGCTATTCGCTTGGGTTCCGGTGTCACAAGATAAGGAACCAATCTAGACATTGTGTTGAAGCTCGTAAGGTAGGCTTGACAATCTAGGTTTTTCATAACCAACGACAAGAAATCAGCCTCAATCTTTTCAACCTCATGCCGAGGGCAGTAGTTCTCCTTAATCAATGCCACAAACTGATCCCAAGACAGATTGTACAATGGGATTTTTCCGGTAGCTTGGATCAAAGACCTCCACCACGCTAGTGCCTCACCTTTGAATGACTGAGATACAAACTTTACCACATCCTTATCTGCGCAACCACTGATATCTACCACAGTGTCCATCTCATCCAACCATGACATGCAATCAACTGCTCCCTTCTCCCCGGTGAAATCCCTGGGTTTGCAGGAGACAAAGTATTTATAGGTGCAACCTTTAGCACGTGGTTCTTGATTTAACACAACTCTCTTAGATGGAACACTCCTCTGGTTTGATGAGTGATGAGAATCACTCTTGTGAGCGGTATGAGTTCTTGAGGGTGGTTTTGAGTGTGGCACAGACTGGGTCCTTACATGGGTACCACTGGATTCATTGAACTGTCTGTCTAAAGCTCGTGTAACAACAATATCTATTAATGCTTGTAATTCCGTTCCTGCTACATTGACTCTGGATTTGTCATGATTATCTCTGGGGTGGCTGTTGACTTCGTCTGACCCAGCCATGTAGCTTGAGTGCTACATAAGATAAATGATTTTAATTTACTCAGAGGTCTATAACAGTTTTATCATTCTAGATGATTTATTAATCATGGTATTTAAGAAACCATTTTCGATTAATTGGTTAGGTATATATATATATATATATATAGGGTAAGGTTCATGCGAGAACCACCTTTATTGCAAGAACCGCGAGAACCAATGTGAACAGAGGGCATTAGTGTAAATACATAACAAAAATTAAATTACATGCCCATCCTCCTCCTCCTGGACTTCAAAGAACAATTAAATCATATTTTTTCATTCAGTTCATGTCCGATACTCCAACATATCCAAAATTCATCCTCTCAGTTCACGTCTACACACCAAAATCTCTGAAATTCGTCATCTCAATCTTACCATTCATGGTGTATTCATCGTATAATCGAAATTAGGGCAATAAGAACAGAATCATCGATCATATATTCATCATCTGCTCGTCATCTGCTCAAAATTAGGGAAATAAGAACATAATCATCGAAGACTGTGACACAATTAGGGAGAATCTGAAGAACAGACGTCCAACGGACTCGCCGTAATCTAGTTGTTGTCGGATTATTCAGTGTCGCTACACCGTTTCGTGAATTTGTAAGTTTATA
>JARYGA010008505.1:0-46024 GCA_030545235.1 Helianthus tuberosus
CAAGAACCCTAATATAACCCTATTATGTGATAAAGACCGTCACCAAGGATCATATGAAGCAACAAACAATAATAAAATAAATGTCAAGCATGCATGTGCACCAAATCAGAAATTCTAAAACACTTTACTTTCAAGAATCAATCCATAAACGAACAATAAATAACCATTAAAAATCCAAACTTTAATCAAACTATCATCTTGTCTAGGTAGTATCTAAGGTTTAGCCAAGAAACATATTGTCTAACATAAACAAATCAAGTTCAAAACAAGAATTCATGGAAAAAGATTGAAAACACGAAATTAAAGAAAACCGGGAGATAAAACCCGAACAATCTTCTCTTCCACGCTTCCTAGCTTCAACCTTATGATTCCCGCAAACTTCAACTTTCCGAAACGCTCAAAATCTGCTCCAGACGTCGCCTAGGGTTGTGTTAATTCGTTCGTAAGATGTTCCCCCTTGATCGTGCGTCTCTAACTGTCTCCTTTTCGTAGGGGGCTGCCTCTAAATTAATTTAATGTATTGGGCTTCTAACAATAATAACAAAGATGGCCTTTATCTCCTCCTGTTCGGCCCAAGAAGTGTACCTCAAAAAAATTCCTTTTCTTTCAATTGGTGTCTGCCGTCAAAAGCATCCCTCCGTCCAACTATTTGCGTTTCTTTTTATACTTTCCCACATGTTGGCCTCTTTTGGTGGGCTCATGGCTTGCTTCTTTAGTTTACTCTAATTCCCAGCCCACATTATACCCAAATAAGTTTAGTGTGAGACACCCAAATTGCAATTTTGTTTCTTAATGTTGACTTTGTGCGTCTGCTACTCCACCAACATGATCCATCCATATATAAAAACCAATAGTGCACATGAACCATTAATTAATCCAAGCTTATTCATCCTTAGTACCCTGGCGGTCTACTCTACTCAACTGGCTGGTTATTTAATTATTACTCGTTTTCGCTCCATTTCCACCAGGACCTGCCAAAACCGAAATATGATCAATAACACGCAATTCTAAATGAAACGAAACTATAAATAACGATAAAATATACAAACTATACACGAATAAAGGATGTATTTTGCAATACATCAGACACATAGGATTCATGTTAAAACTAATTATCCTGTTAAAAATGTGCTTAGGAAACCCGAGATGTCAGGTAGGATGGCTAAGTGGTCAGTAAAATTAAGTGCCTATGATCTAGTATATGAACCTAGAAATGCCATAAAGTCTCAAGCTCTAGCTGACTTTGTGGCTGATTTCAGTAGTGATATTCAAAATGAAGTAGACCTAGAAGTACAACAACTAGGAGAAACCTCAGAATCCTGGACATTATATACTGATGGTGCTTCTAATGTAAGAGGTGTAGGTTTGGGTATACTACTAAAATCGTCGCCAAGGGGGACATAATACCCCAGGCTATTAGGTGTGAATTTCCTGCCACTAATAATGAAGTAGAGTACGAAGCTTTGATTGCAGGATTAGAGTTGGACAGGAATATGAATATTAAAAGTTTACAAGTATTTGTTGATTCCTTGTTAATTACTAATAATTTTAATGGATCCTATGCAGTTAAAGGTGAGAAGTTAATTGAGTATCTCAAAATTCTCAAAAAATTAGCAAGATATTTTGATGTTTTTACACTTGAACAGGTACCAAGAGAGGATAATGCTGAAGCAGATGCCTTGGCAAATCTAGGATCATCAGTCAGGATACCGGAGGGAACCCAAATACCAATACTACATATCCTATATCCTGCAGTGGATCTTCTCAAATCTCAGGATAAGGAAGTAGTAAGTATCCAGGATCCTGATGATGAGTATCCCGAGGAGGATCCTAAGTCCTGGACAGCTCCAATCATGAGATATCTCAAGGAAGGACACATCCCAAAGGATGAGAATCCTAAGGCCTTTAGGATGAAGGTATCAAGATTCACTATTATAAATGATGTTTTGTATAAGAAATCTCTTACAGAACAGTACCTGAGGTGCTTGGAGGATCCCGAAACCAAAGAAGTGCTTCAGGATATACACGAAGGGGATTGTGGTAACCATACTAGGGGCAGATCGTTATTCTCAAAGGTATTAAGAACAGGATATTATTGGCCGACGATGAGGAAAGATGCTGCAGAATATGCTCGAAGATGTGATGCATGTCAAAGGCATAGTAATATACAGCATCAACCTGCTGAACCACTATATCCTATTGCTTCCCCTTGGCCATTCATGAAGTGGGGAATAGATATAGTAGGAAAATTGCCAAAGGCACCAGGAGGAAAAGTCTTTATGCTGGCAATGACTGATTATTTCTCTAAATGGGTTGAAGTTGAAGCATTTGTTCAAGTCAGAGACCAAGAAGTAGTATTCTTCATAAAAAGGAATATCCTGACTAGGTTTGGGGTACCAACTGAGATAATTTGTGACAATGGCTCTCAGTTTATCAGTAAGAGGACAACCGATTTTTGTAAGAGTTGGGGAATCAAAATGATCACATCTACTCCAGTACATCCTCAAGCAAACGGACAAGCAGAATCCTCGAACAAGATAATTGTCAACAATTTGAAGAAAAGACTTGGAGCTAAGAAAGGAAGATGGGCAGAAGAATTACCCCTTGTTTTATGGGCTGATAGAACGATAGTAAAAAGTGCAACAGGGCAAACCCCATTTTCCTTAGTATTTGGAGCGGAGGCAGTAATCCCGACAGAAATGGTGATACCTACAGCAAGATCCAGTCTCAAGGATCCTAAGAAGAATCCTGAAGCCCTATGCCAAGAATTGGATACTATTGATGAGACAAGAGATGCGGCAAAGCTAAGGATGGCAGCATATCAACAGAGGATATCCAGAGCATATAACAAGAATATTAGGACTAGAAGGTTTCAAGATGGAGATTGGGTATTAAGTAAAGCTTTTCAGAATAATACAAATCCTGCTGATGGGAAATTAGCTCCGAAATGGGAATGACCCTATGAGATTGAATCGAAATATGGGAAAGGAGCATACCGACTCAAGAATATGGAAGGGGATATGCTACCAAGATCCTTGAATGCTATACACCTAAAGCTCTATTTCAAGTGAGTTTAGAATTTAATTTCTAACTCAGGATGGTATGAATTCTATCTCTTTTAATATGTTTGAATTAATTTATTCTTTTGAACCCAATACTGACTTAAGCTTCGGAGGGGTGTTAGCCAGGCTAACACCCACCTTAGTTTACGGTTGTCTTGCAGAATATGCTTTGGGATATAGCTCCAGGATATACACTCATGATGAATCGAAAGATTAGAGGATTGGCCCCCTCTCTCACGTTTAAGGGATCCTGATCCCTTCACAGGTTTAAAGGTATTCACCTTTCTTTCGAATTGGGTTTAAAAACCCCGCCTGGAGCGCAAGTTATCCAGGAATAGTTCAAGATGGCGGGACCAGTTCATGTAAAAGTGGCTGACAATTTCGTTATCATTGGCTATATCCCGGATCCTTAAGGTATATGAGGATTGATCACCCTCTCTCGCGAAAGGGTATTTTCATACTCTCTAAGCTTTAAAGGTTTTCGTCTTTCTAAGTCTTGGAATTTATACACTCCCGCCTGTAGCGCACGAAAATTAGGGATTTCCCCCAGGATACTCAAGGGTTTATCCCCAGAACACCTATGGGTTTATCCCCAGAATTTTAAGGACTTATCTCTAGGATACTTTAGGGTTTATCCCCTGTAACACAAAAATTATACAAACAGTCGCAGTTGAAGTCCAGGAAATTTCTAAGTATTCGAAAACATAATGCACAGGGGACATTCCTACTAAGGCATTGTGGGGAACTCAGGGGGTCAAGCTTGGGCTTAGTTCTCTAAGTGTCCCAGACCGGGGACATCTCCGGTGGAAAAGTTGCAAAAAGAATGAAGTCTAAGGATTGGGTTATACTTTGAATCTGGTATGATCTTTCCTTTTTGTTCCTTCAAAAGCCTTATCTAAATTTTTGGAATTGTATTTGACAAAAGTTTGATTAAAACATTTATGAGTATAATACTTAGATTGAAGATATTCTAATTAGGATATATTCTTAGGATATATTTCAGGATATATTTTAGGGAATTTGCTCAGAATGTTTAAGGTATGACACTTAGAGTGAAAATCGAAACTATGTTCAAATCAAACAACAAGCTTTGCAAAATAAAAGTGAACTATCCTTTTTCTTTGAAAACTTTATCTAAATTGTTTGAGTTATAAAAACCCTATTTGACAAAAGTCTTAATAGAATATTTGCGAGTATCCTGATCAAGATATTTTCATGATATTTGGTTAGGACATTTGAAATATTACACTAAGTTTGGAACGTTGAAATCATATTCAAACTAAGCAATGCATAACAAGAATTGAAAATGGACAATGATAGATAAGGTCATAAAAAGGTTATATTATTAACATATCAAAAGATTGTGCTTTTGGTTTCATCTCAAACGGAGACCCATCGACCAAAAGCACAGTTAGTTTTCTACCATATTTACTTAACAGTTGAAGGTTTCATCTCAAACCGAGACCCATCCACCTCCAACTGAAATATTGTTCAAAATAAACGATACTAACTGATGACCAAGGGCTTCATCCTGAAACTCAGGATCCCTCCACCTTTGGTCACCATATTGTCTAAATGCAGGAAATATAAATTGTTTGAAAGACAGGAAACGAAATTGTTCAAACAGTTACAACCAACAAACGTAAAAAAGTGGGCTCCGGCCTAGGCACGAACATCCATCATCGCCCACATCACTGCTTTCAGGGAGCAGCACCCTCTTCACCAGCACCCTTCCCGGCATCACCGCCAGCATACTTTGTAGCATCAGCATCAGCCACCTTTTCGGCCATCTTAGAAGGCTCTTCCGCAACAGATTTCACAGGAGGCTCCACGGGCTTACCACCAAGATCTTTCAATCTCACCTCCCAAGCCTCGACATTCCATGAAGGGCATTCGAAGCCCAGGGCCTTAGCCTTATAGGCCATTTTCAATCTACCCTGGAGGAGGGAGATGATGACAGAATTCTTGAGGCCTTCCCAATATGAAGCAATATCCTGCTCATGTTGAACCTGGGCAGCATCAGACTTGGCTTGAGCCTCGTGAGTGATCTTCTAGATGGCAGATTGATGCTCTTGGGTCATTGCCTTGTACTTAGCTTCATAATACTCCGATTTGGCGGTGGCTATTGCTGCTTGGTCCGCAATGGTGGTTTCAGCCTTTTTCAGCTTGCTCTCTAGCATCTTGTTTAAACCACATGCGTCTTCGTACAGGAACATCAAGCGTTCAAGACCCTGCAAAATAAAGAAACAGGTATTAACACACATTAATGTATATACATAACCAGCATATGGTGCAGGATATAGGTTAAGGATATGAACCTGATTAAGGAAGCCGGTCATAAAACCGTTGGATTTAAGAAATCCATGGTTTTCAAAGGGGAAGGTCTCGGATGAGGCTGGAGAATCGGTCTCCTTTCTTTTGTGGGAACTTGAGGCACGTGGCTTGGTAGCAGGAGAGGGCTTAGGAAAAGTTGTCGGTTTGGAGCCGGGTGCAGGCTTGGAAGTGTAAGCAGGTTTGCTGGTGTCACGACCCCCGACCCACCCTGGACGGAATCGGTAGCCGCGAACAGCCAAGTGGTACCGGTGATTATTTTGAAAAATATTGCAGCGGAAATTTCATCAGGACCGTGAGTTAGGAAAAATATCAGAGTTTAGAAAACACCGGATTTTTATTTATTAAATAGATGGGATAAACCCATGTTTTACAAAGGTAGCTTTAATAAGGGATAAACCCAATTACATAAAACAGTATTTCTTAATTTGATTTAATTAATAAAATAAGCCACTTCTTGAAGCCTTTCAGTGCCGTATCCATCTTTTACTCCAATCTACTGTAATTACCTGAAACGCGTTTTAAAAAGGTTTTGTCAGCAGGAAATACTGGTGAGTTCATTCATTTTTTATAAAACATATTTGTTATAATTCACAGCATTAAGAGTTTTTACATTTGCTTCTTTAAGATTGGCAAAGACTTAATCACTGCAAAGTATAACTAGAAAACAGTGTTATAATTTACAGTATTAAGAGCGATTACAATGTTTCCTGATATCAACCAACTACCCACAGTATTTGTCACTCGACTCGTTTCTTTGACTATGGTCAGATCACCCATTGGCTAACTCGTTGTCCAAAGGTGACGGGAAATAAGTAATGTATACAAAACCCCACATACCGGCTGTAATTTGGTGATTACATAAACTTAATCACTGTAATTATAACTTTGAAAATAAACATGCTTTTGTAAACAAATTTGATAAAAAGAGAATGACTCACATTATAAGCATGCAGATTTATACGGGCAGAGCTTAGCCTATTGATTAGTCTTGTAACCTAGTGCACACGAACTAGGTAAGTAACTAATACAGCATTTACGATAACTCACGAGATTAAAACCCTCACGACAAATGACAAAGTGTAATCACTTAAACATCCATCGGATTCACAACGAATGACAGAGTATTCCCCGAGTTCGGGTGGTACTCAAACATCCTGTCGGAATCACGACTAATGACAAAGGATAGCACTTAAACATCCGGTCGGATAGTTTCAATTGATCGGATATTGAATCGTAGCAGCGATCGAGTTAATACCCGGTATCGTAGCAGCGCCTCGCTATATTAATTGTAATTTCGACTTTTGAGCAGCCAAACTTCGTTTTTATGAAATGATTTTGACACCAAAGGAATGCTCGTAGCCTGTCCTATTTATAGCAGAAATTTGGGTCTCACGCGGCCCGCGTGAGCCCTTGCTCGATCCTTACGCGGCCCGCGAGGGCACCTAGCCTACGCGTAGGGTTGTTGGGTCATCAGTAGGGTTGCCAGATGGATGACACGTGGATCTGGAACGCTTATCCGGTCAAACAAGAGTTGACGCGGCCCGCGTGACCTCCTACCTATCCTATATGCGGCCCGCCTGAGAACCAAGAATCTTGATTTCTTGATTTTTTATACGGATTGGGGTTTCAGGGGTCCGGGTTTTTACTTATGGATCAATTTGGGACATTTTTGAATATAATTATATCATAAAGAAAAAGGAATATAATAGTGAGAAAAGAGAATGGACCAACTTTGTAACTTTAGGGTTCAACTAGAAAGTCTCATGGTAGAATATTGGGTATAACTTCTGAGCTATTTTAAAAATATACATATATATATAATACACTTGTGTTAAGTATAGTACCCCTAATTCAACCTTATCCCGATGTCCCGAGACCGAATCCCAACAACTTAGTCGGGCAGAGCCCTAACATACGTTATGAGACTCAGATCAATCGGAAAGGGTAGCGGTGATCGGGAGTTAAAACACTTAAAACGAGACAAAGCTTTATTAAAATAATAAAAAGCTAGAAAGTGAGTGAGAGAAGGCGATATGAACACAGAGATGGAAGCCAATATTCTTCATGTCCTATTTATATTGTTTCCAAACTCTTTAGATTTCTGACACGTATATAATATTTTGTGGTGAGTTATTATTCCTTTTCATATGTTGAAGACACTTAGGTGCCTACTTAAATCAATTTCATTTGATGTTTTTAATATCATTTTATTCTTTCCTAAACATCTCGACCACAAGTAAAATTCTCAAATCAAATCTTAAATTATTTATTATTATTTTACTCTTATAATTAATTCAACTGCTTTATTTATTTGGCGCGTATAACTTTTAAAACATAACGTTTTAGAAAATAATAAATATGTCATTAGAACCAGAATATTTTTGTCTACATTTGGAACCAAATTTCATTAAAAATAGAGTAGGTTCAAAATACAATGTATTTTTATAATTTAATTATTATACGGTTCATGGGTCCGTCTAATTACTTCATATTTCTAATCTTCAACTTACCCGTAATCTACCCGTCTAATAATATAAGTTTTTTATATACTTTTATTTTATTTAGAAAGGTCACATATATACAGGCCAATTAATTAATATAATATTTCAACCAACTATATAAAATAGTGTTTAAAACTATTTGGGTTGAATATTTATATTAAAAATAAACTAGTTACTAGTGGTTAATAAATTTAACCAAACCTATAATTTTTATATATAAATAGGAATGTTACATTCTCCCCACCTTGTTTTAAATCTCGTCCTCGAGATTTGGGTTACGATATTTCTTTTAGACTTATGTCATATTTTAGTCAATAAAAACAATATTAAGGTAGATGACACAGAATTAAAATATCAAATTTTGTGAATACGAGTTGTACAATAAGTAGGATTCAATGGTTCAACTGAATTAGTTCAAGAAATCGATGACAAATGAATGAGATGAAATGATATAATTTCCAAGGTGACTAGGTTCAATCCAAAAGATATATGATCAATAGATATTTTAAAATGAATGTGAAGGACTTTTAGAATTAATAAAATTCTTTGTCAAAAGAAAGCTTACTTTGATTGGCAACTGAAGTGTAACATCTGTGCTTGTAATCATTGTGAACAGTTCTATTATCAATAAAACAATGTTATTTGATCCCAATGTTTGTTTGGTTGTGTTTTACATTTTTCATGTTTTGACTTTTATTCAATTTCAAACTCTATATCACTTTCTAGAGAGTTATACGTAAACTGGTGCGTAAACGTACTTAGTTTAATACGAAAAATGCTCCGGAACATCAACATATACTTAACATACCTTAAATAACCTTTACATAACTTAGAAATAAGTTTTGAAGGCTTTGGTATGTCAAAAACAAGTTAATTCGCTTACAGGGACTAAACATGACAAACTGCGAAAGTATGCCAATTGGAACTGTAACAGACATTCCGGAACATGACCATAAGTTAAACACACCTTAAATATCCTTTATATAGCTTAGAAATAGGCTTTGAAGGGTTCGGTGTGCTAAAATAAAATTTTTGGGTCATTCAGGGACTAAAAGCGTCAAAAAAAGTGCACAAGTTTGCATTCTCGCGCATAACTTACGTTCTGAATTCCTCCGGACATCCAAAAATTTATGTAAGCACTAAAATATTTTATTTTAGTGTTTGGCTTAAGAAAAATCCATTCGTCGTGCAATTTGGATCATTTTTCGCGCTTATGCGCATTCCGGTCGTAATTAAGCGAACATCGCGATCGTACGACCAAACGAACTGACATCCGGCATATTTTTTAGCATATTTCATGTCCACAATGTTTAGGCATCCTTGTGGAGCCTTGAAAATGATTTAACGAGCCTTAAACATGTCGGAAATGGCCTTAATACGCAACGGGGACTGAAAGGTGAACATTAGAAAGTGTTTGCTGATCAGGGGGACCCTAGCGTGACACCTAGCCCCCTTGGCGTCATGCGAGGCCCCTTCTGATCAGCAAAAGCCATTTTAATGACATGTTAACATCCCCTAACACCCTCCAAAGGTCAAGTGCCACATGTTAATCTCTTATGGTGGCCAAAATCAGCTACCATAACTTTCCAACAAGTGTATGGATGTGATCATTCCCTCTTCTCCAAGAAACGATCCTAACGGTGGACCGAAAACTATAAATACCCACCTCCACCCTTCACTTTTCCTCACAAGAATCTGATCTAATGTGCTCTAAGTTGAAACCTTTGTTTCATACCTGAGCTATTTTGATCTAGATTAGCATTCGGGGACCCTTTGTAGGTGTTCCTTCGTTCTTTTATTGCTTTCGAGTCCGAAAGTCAAACTTTGTTTGACTTTCTGCATTGACCAGTTTATGGTCAATGCGAAGTTCGTTTGAACTTCGCAACGTGATTGTAATCACGATGGTTATAGTCCCTTGTGACTATGCCTACTGATTACCACGTTGTCTAAGGTCGTAAGGGTAAGCGATCTAAATAATCGCTTATACCTTCGAACCCGACCCATTTGGTCGATCATTAGGATCCGACCAAACACATTAGGTGACCATAGTATACAGGGAATAACCTTCCAAGGTTATACCTTATGGTCGCTTCGTTTAAGTAGTTGTATGATAGGTAGTTTATATGCCTTATGTAAATTACCAAAATACCCCTTTGATGCCAAAATTCATTTTAAACATATGTAACATAACTTTTGACATCTAAACTGATTTGACAACAATATTAGACATGTTAAGGCATATGTTACTTGTCATAGGACTAGTTAAGCGGTCCAAACGCGTTTCACGCGAACGACGCGTTAAAGTAGCATAAGCTACCTAAACGGGTCGTAATGGGTCGTAAGCACTTAGGCTAAGTTTCATTTAGTATGTAGGCTTTGTTAAACCATACTACATGAGTTCCAATACTCATTTGGTTTACGAGCCCTCATTCTATCCGATCCTCCGATATAGGTCCGGTTTATTAACATAGTTACCTATATTAGGTGCCGTTTGATTCCGTGATCTCTAGCATTGCTTGGTGGTTATCTTAGGACTTCTGAGCAATCTCAAGTGAGTAAATAGACCCCTCTTTTACTGTTTTCAAACTGTTTTGGGGTGAAACACATGTGCCTACTTGTTACTTTCATGCTTTCCTGTTTTCACATCATATACCTGCTATGTTCGTTAGTACATTATAGTACATGATTTCATTACATTTCCTGCTATGTATGCCCATTGTGTGCGTACTTAGTACATCGTTTTACAATACATTTCATGCTATGTATGTCCATTGTGTGCATACTTAGTACATTGTTTTACTTTACATTTCTGCTATGTATGTTGACTGATAGCATGCTAGCACATTGATTTACATGACTTTTCTGCTTTGTATGTTAACTTAGCATACTTAGTACATTGTTTTCATATGACATGTATACAACTGCTATAACATTTGGTTTGCACAAACGAGACTTATATACGTTCATTAACATTAGCTACGCCGCTCGGTAGTAAGTACTGGTACCATAGGACTTGACAAATCCCATTCCTGACATCCCGGGTTTGTTTGGATGTAAGGAATGACTGAATCCGAAAACATTTCTTTTGATAACCTTGACTGAAAGGGTTATCCGACTGTCTCAAGGCTTGAATGTATGCGTTAACTTACCACATAAATGTTTGTATCAATATAACATGCATTACTTTGCAAAACATAACTTTTTGATATATTCAAAATACTTTGTTTTGTACATTTCTACATTTGGATTATGTGACAATACTTTACTTACAATACATAACAATTGTTACACATTACTTGACTACTTTTGGACTATAAACATTTGACATGGCTTATACAAGGACTTTTTGACTATTGGCTTAAACATAGACTTTATACATTGGTGGTTTGTTTAAGTGACTTAAGTAACGAGATGTGAGTAATATGATACAAGCATGGTGGATACGTCGCTGGTACTTCCTATTTATAAGTGTTTGTATTATATTACATATCATAGCGTTATTTAAATCATTCAATTTGGACTTATACATTTTACACAAGTAACACAATTTTCACAAGACTTTGGTTTACAAACAATTTACTTTATACAACTCATTTTACTTGGTTATACATTTAACCACGCATTATTCTTTTATTTATGTATATCATTCGATCTTATCGCTTTTAAACGATTTACAAAACAAAACAATTTACAAGGTTCATGACTGACTTTTGATAAACAACTTTTTCTAAACTTATAAGTCATGAATCCTATTTTTCACAAACCTATGTATCTCACATGCATTTTTATGCTGACGTACCTATTTTCACATGTGTTTTCAGGAGCTTTTGCATAGGATGATGATCGTGACACTAGGGCGGACCTGTGCCTTAGAGACATAAAACGAAGATAGACTTAGTTTAATTATCTTATAAAATCTTTGATCCCTGTTTAGAACAATGTAACTCTTATGTTGATAAATAAAATACAACTTTGTATGCCATGGTTATGAAACAATTAATTCTGTTACAACACTCCCCGACGTTTTCCGCCACGCTTTGTATGTTATACGTGGTCGGGGTGTGACAGAAGAGTTGGTATCAGAGCCAATGGTTATAGGGAATTAGGTTATTAGTAATTCTTTGACCTAGACTATAACCTTTCTAGGACCCTAACACAAGTTATCTTGTGTTTAGATCTTAAAACATGCACATCACCTATCCTTAGGTGATTATCAAAACAAAAACAAAAAAAAAACCAATTTTTTTTTCCGAAATGATTTTTGAAAAACAATCATCTGTTTTTGAATGAATTATTACAAGGTTTTGAACCCTCTATTGTAAGGTTTTGAACCCTCTGTTATATGGTTTTGAACCCTTCCAGTTTGGTTTTTGGCCTTGTGCCTTCAAATTTTCAAAATCTCGTCAAAGTTTTGGGATTTAAATAATGTGAACACGTGCAAACTGGAAGGGTGAATGCCTGTATTCTGGGTTTTCTGTCTAGGCAAGCACTTCGTATATATCTCATCAGACGCGAGACCAGTTGTGCTTACCTGGGAATTCTTGGGATGAGTGTTCACTTATAGGCGAGCATGTCTTCGCGATACATTATTTTTGATCCATTTACTTTGATTAGTCACTGTGTGTCGTTTGTTTGCTTGGTAATGCGGACAAATGACCACCATCTTTTCTTTTGTTAATTTTGTTTCATCTCATTCTCTTCATCCAATCATCTCACTCGTTTCCTTTCATGTTTTCCCCTTTTAGAATGCCTCCTCGACGCAAAAACCAGATAGCGACTGCCGAACTGGTAGAAATCATTGCGCAGCAGATGGCTGCTCAATTCCCAAATCTCTTTGCTCAATGGCACCAAGCCAACAACAACAACAATGCTCCATGCAAATACAAGGATTTTAACTCGGCTAAACCACTCAAGTTTAGTGGTTCTGAAGGAGCGACTGGGCTTCTTCAATGGTTTGAGAGCATTGAGAATACTTTCCGCCACGTGTAGTGTCCTGACAATCGCAAAGTCGAGTTTTCTTCGAGTGTGTTTCAGAAGAGGGCTCTCACATGGTGGAATGGGGTTATGAGAGACCGTGGTGCAGAAGTTGCTCTAGCACAAACTTGGGCTGAACTTAGGGCCCTTATGATGAGGGAATTTTGTCCTCGTCATGAGCAACGAGCTTTGGAGAAAGAGTTTGATGACTTGAAACAAGACAGTGGCGAGCACAGGGCATATACTGATAGGTTTGAGGAGTTGAGTCTGCTTTGCCCGACTATGGTTACCCCACTCGACAAGGCTATCGAAAGGTACATCGACGGCCTACCTGACTCAGTACAAGACATCATTACTGGTAGTAACCATGCCACACTCCGTCAGGCGATCGAGTTAGCAGCAACATTAACTGAGTCGCAGGTTCGAAAGGGGAAGCTGCATAAAAAGGGTGACAAGGGTAAGAAGCAGGCGTCTGACAAGGAGGATAGCAAGAAATGTCAAAACAAGAAGGGAAAGAATTCTGGAGGGTCTAGGAAGCGGAATGCTTCCCAAAACTATGTCGTTACTGCACAGGCCCAAGCTGCACCAAATCAGCCTGCGCAGCCACTAGCCAAGAAGCCTTATCTTGGCAATGCACCTTTGTGCAACAGGTGTAACGGCCATCATCCACCACACCTCCAGTGTCGTCAGTGCACCAACTGCGGAAGATCTGGTCATCTTGCCGCTACTTGTCGCATTCCTGTTAACCAGAACCAGGCAGTTCAGAACCAAGCCCAACAAGTTGCTCAGCCTCTTGCTCAGCAACAAGGTCAAGCTGCACGACCTCATTTTCCTCCTGGTTCATGCTACAATTGTGGGGATCTGACCCACTACAGGAACCGGTGCCCAAGGCTAGCAAACCAGAATCAGAATCAGGCTCCGGCTCGAGGACGAGTTTTCAACATGAATGCTCAAGAGGCACAAGCGGACAATGAAGTGGTGAACGGTACGTTCTTTATTAATAATCAGCCTGCATCTGTTCTCTTTGATTCAGGTGCCGATAAGAGTTTTGTGTCATTGTCTTTTGAGCCAATGCTTCGCGTGTCTAGAACGAAACTAGGAAAACCTTTGACTGTAGAAGTTGCTAGTGGTGAACCCATTGTTCTTGATTCTGTTCTTCGCAACTGCCAGTTAAACCTCAACGACCATCTTTTTCCTATTGAGCTCACGCCAATGCAACTTGGAAGCTTCGACGTCATTGTGGGTATGGATTGGTTATCTAAGCATCGCGCAGAGATAGTTTGTTCTGAGAAGATTGTTCGTGTGCCGCTTTCGACAGACGAGATCCTACAGGTTCAAGGTGAGAAACCTGCCGGTGGTCTCAAACTCATGTCTTGTTTTAAAGCTCGGAAGTATCTACGAAAGAATTATGTGGCCTTCTTAGCACATGTTATAGCAGATAAAGGCAAGGGTAAGTCTATTTCAGATATTCCTGTCGTTCGGGATTATTCTGAAGTTTTCCCTGAAGAGTTACCTGGTCTACCCCCAGCATGCCAAGTCGAGTTCCGTATTGATCTCGTACCTGGTGCAAATCCCATTGCTAGAGCTCCATATCGTCTTGCACCGTCTGAGATGCAAGAGTTATCTAAGCAGCTTCAGGAGCTCTCTGACAAGGGTTTTATCCGTCCTAGCTTTTCACCTTGGGGTGCTCCCATTCTCTGACAAGGATCGATTATCGTGAGCTTAACAAGCTTACCATCAAGAATCGATATCCCCTACCGCGCATAGACGATCTCTTTGATCAGTTATAGGGCACTTCTTATTTTTCGAAGATTGATCTACGTTCCGGATATCATCAACTTCGGGTGCATGAAGAAGATATTCCCAAGACAGCGTTCCGCACTCGGTATGGGCACTATGAGTTCACAGTCATGCCATTCGGTTTGACTAATGCTCCTGCTGTTTTCATGGACTTAATGAATAGGGTCTGCAAACCTTATTTGGATCAGTTCGTCATTGTTTTTATTGACGACATCTTGATTTACTCTAAGACGCGAGCTGATCAAGAGCAACATCTTCGTCTTACTTTGGAACTCCTAAAGAAAGAGCAACTTTTCGCCAAATTCTCCAAGTGTGAATTCTTGCTTAAAGAGGTTCAATTCTTAGGACATATTATCAACAAACAAGGTATTCACGTGGATCCCTCCAAGATCAGTGCGATTAAGGACTGGGATACGCCTACTACTCCTACTTAAGTGCGTTCTTTTCTTGGTCTGGCGGGTTATTATCGCCGCTTCATTGAGAATTTCTCGAAGATTGCAGTTCCTCTAACTGCTTTAACTCAGAAGAACAAGCCCTTTGATTGGGGATACAAACAAGAGGAAGCTTTTCAAAACTTGAAGCAGAAGCTTTGTGATGCGCCTGTTCTATCATTACCTGAGGGTAATGATGATTTTGTCGTGTATTGCGATGCATCGAAATTGGGTCTTGGCTGTGTTCTGATGCAAAGGAACAAAGTCATAGCATACGCATCGAGGCAGTTGAAGATACATGAGAAGAACTACACCACTCATGATCTTGAGTTGGGTGCAGTTGTTTTCGCTCTAAAGATCTGGAGACACTATTTATACGGTACAAAATGTGTGGTTTTCACGGACCATAAAAGTCTTCAGCATATCTTCAACCAGAAAGAACTCAACATGAGGCAACGACGTTGGGTCGAGCTTCTAAACGACTATGACTGCGAAATTCGCTACCATCCTGGTAAGGCGAATGTCGTAGCCGATGCATTGAGTCGTAAGGAACGTACTAAGCTTCATTGTGTACGTGTTCAATCTGTTATTCAAGCTCGATCCGATATCCAAGCATGCATTTCTCAGGCTCAATAATCTTGTGTTTCACAAGGTTTAATGGATAAGGAATTTCCCTATCACATAACACCCGATCTGGAACTGAAGGACAATGGATCGTATTACTTCATGGACCGTTTGTGGGTCCCAAGCCAAGATAACCTTCGCACCTTGCTTATGGATGAAGCCCATAAGTCTCGTTATTCTGTTCATCCTGGCTCAAATAAGATGTATAAGGATCTTCGTATTCAATATTGGTGGCCTGGTATGAAGAAAGACATTGCCTTATACGTATCAAAATGCCTTACTTGTCTTAAGGTTAAGGCTGAACATCAGCGTCCTTCTGGTTTATTGGTGCAACCAGAGATCCCAGTTTGGAAATGGGAAAACATTACTATGGATCTCATTACTAAACTTCCGCGCACAAAGAAAGGTCATGATGCCATCTGGGTAGTTGTTAATCGTCTTACTAAGTCAGCGCATTTCTTGCCAATCCGTGAGGATTTTCCTGCTGACAAACTTGCTAAAATCTATGTGGATGAAATTGTAGCTCGACATGGTGTTCCTTTGAACATCATTTCTGACAGAGATGCTCGTTTCACTTATCATTTTTGGAGAACCATGCAATTTGCTATGGGGACCCAACTTAACCTGAGCACAGCCTATCATCCGCAAACGGATGGTCAATCTGAAAGAACAATCCAGACTCTGGAGGATATGCTTAGAGCTTGTGTGATCGACTTTGGTGGTAGTTGGGATTCACATCTTCCGTTAATTGAATTCTCCTACAACAACAGTTATCACACCAGCATCAAAATGGCTCCTTTCGAGGCTCTCTATGGTCGAAAATGTCGTTCACCAGTCTGCTGGAATGAGATCGGCGAGGCTCAACTTACTGGACCTGCCCTCATTTTAGAGATAACTGACAAGATTAAGAAAGTTCGTGATAACCTTCAGACAGTTAGAAGCCGTCAAAAGAGTTATGCGGACCCAAAACGCAAGCCCTTGGAATTTCAAGTCGGTGATCGAGTATTACTTAAGGTCTCACCTTGGAAAGGTGTGATCAGATTTGGAAAGAAAGGAAAACTTGCACCTAGATACGTTGGACCATTCAAGATCGTCGAAAGAATCGGTAAGGTAGCCTACAGACTTGAGTTACCTCCTGAACTTGGAAATGTTCATCCAACCTTTCACGTGTCCAATCTCAAGAGATTTTTAGCTGATGAGAACCTCCACATACCGCTTGACGAAATTCGTGATGACAAAACACTGAAATTTGTTGAGAAACCTATGGAAATCATGGAACGTGAAGTCAAGTGGCTTAAACGCAAACGCATTCCTTTGGTCAAAGTTCGTTGGGAAGCTAAACGTGGACCCGAGTTTACTTGGGAACGCGAAGATCAAATGAAGGCGAAATATCCGCATCTTTTCCCACGAGTTTCCTCTAAATAAATTTCGGGACGAAATTTCCACAAGTAGGGGAGACTGTAACATATGTGCTTGTAATCATTGTGAACAGTTCTATTATCAATAAAACAATGTTATTTGATCCCAATGTTTGTTTGGTTGTGTTTTACATTTTTCATGTTTTGACTTTTATTCAATTTCAAACTCTATCTCAATTTCTGGAGAGTTATACGTAAACTGGTGCGTAAACGTACTTAGTTTAATGCAAAAAATGCTCCGGAACATCAACATATACTTAACATACCTTAAATAACCTTTACATAACTTAGAAATAAGTTTTGAAGGCTTTGGTATGTCAAAAACAAGTTAATTCGCTTACAGGGACTAAACATGACAAACTGCGAAAGTATGCCAATTGGAACTGTAACAGACATTCCGGAACATGACCATAAGTTAAACACACCTTAAATATCCTTTATATAGCTTAGAAATAGGCTTTGAGGGGTTCGGTGTGCTAAAATAAACTTTTGGGTCATTCAGGGACTAAAAGCGTCAAAAAAAGTGCACAAGTTTGCATTCTCGCGCATAACTTTTACGTTCTGAATACCTCCGGACATCCAAAAATTTATGTAAGCACTAAAATATTTTATTTTAGTGTTTGGCTTAAGAAAAATCCATTCGTCGCGCAATTTGGATCATTTTTCGCGCTTATGCGCATTCCGGTCGTAATTAAGCGAACATCGCGATCGTACGACCAAACGAACTGACATCCGGCATATTTTTTAGCATATTTCATGTCCACAATGTTTAGGCATCCTTGTGGAGCCTTGAAAATGATTTAACGAGCCTTAAACATGTCGGAAATGGCCTTAATACGCAACGGGGACTGAAAGGTGAACATTAGAAAGTGTTTGCTGATCAGGGGGACCCTAGCGTGACACCTAGCCCCCTTGGCGTCATGCGAGGCCCCTTCTGATCAGCAAAAGCCATTTTAATGACATGTTAACATCCCCTAACACCCTCCAAAGGTCAAGTGCCACATGTTAATCTCTTATGGTGGCCAAAATCAGCTACCATAACTTTCCAACAAGTGTATGGATGTGATCATTCCCTCTTCTCCAAGAAACGATCCTAACGGTGGACCGAAAACTATAAATACCCACCTCCACCCTTCACTTTTCCTCACAAGAATCTGATCTAATGTGCTCTAAGTTGAAACCTTTGTTTCATACCTGAGCTATTTTGATCTAGATTAGCATTCGGGGACCCTTTGTAGGTGTTCCTTCGTTCTTTTATTGCTTTCGAGTCCGAAAGTCAAACTTTGTTTGACTTTCTGCATTGACCAGTTTATGGTCAATGCGAAGTTCGTTTGAACTTCGCAACGTGATTGTAATCACGATGGTTATAGTCCCTTGTGACTATGCCTACTGATTACCACGTTGTCTAAGGTCGTAAGGGTAAGCGATCTAAATAATCGCTTATACCTTCGAACCCGACCCATTTGGTCGATCATTAGGATCCGACCAAACACATTAGGTGACCATAGTATACAGGGAATAACCTTCCAAGGTTATACCTTATGGTCGCTTCGTTTAAGTAGTTGTATGATAGGTAGTTTATATGCCTTATGTAAATTACCAAAATACCCCTTTGATGCCAAAATTCATTTTAAACATATGTAACATAACTTTTGACATCTAAACTGATTTGACAACAATATTAGACATGTTAAGGCATATGTTACTTGTCATAGGACTAGTTAAGCGGTCCAAACGCGTTTCACGCGAACGACGCGTTAAAGTAGCATAAGCTACCTAAACGGGTCGTAATGGGTCGTAAGCACTTAGGCTAAGTTTCATTTAGTATGTAGGCTTTGTTAAACCATACTACATGAGTTCCAATACTCATTTGGTTTACGAGCCCTCATTCTATCCGATCCTCCGATATAGGTCCGGTTTATTAACATAGTTACCTATATTAGGTGCCGTTTGATTCCGTGATCTCTAGCATTGCTTGGTGGTTATCTTAGGACTTCTGAGCAATCTCAAGTGAGTAAATAGACCCCTCTTTTACTGTTTTCAAACTGTTTTGGGGTGAAACACATGTGCCTACTTGTTACTTTCATGCTTTCCTGTTTTCACATCATATACCTGCTATGTTCGTTAGTACATTATAGTACATGATTTCATTACATTTCCTGCTATGTATGCCCATTGTGTGCGTACTTAGTACATCGTTTTACAATACATTTCATGCTATGTATGTCCATTGTGTGCATACTTAGTACATTGTTTTACTTTACATTTCTGCTATGTATGTTGACTGATAGCATGCTAGCACATTGATTTACATGACTTTTCTGCTTTGTATGTTAACTTAGCATACTTAGTACATTGTTTTCATATGACATGTATACAACTGCTATAACATTTGGTTTGCACAAACGAGACTTATATACGTTCATTAACATTAGCTACGCCGCTCGGTAGTAAGTACTGGTACCATAGGACTTGACAAATCCCATTCCTGACATCCCGGGTTTGTTTGGATGTAAGGAATGACTGAATCCGAAAACATTTCTTTTGATAACCTTGACTGAAAGGGTTATCCGACTGTCTCAAGGCTTGAATGTATGCGTTAACTTACCACATAAATGTTTGTATCAATATAACATGCATTACTTTGCAAAACATAACTTTTTGATATATTCAAAATACTTTGTTTTGTACATTTCTACATTTGGATTATGTGACAATACTTTACTTACAATACATAACAATTGTTACACATTACTTGACTACTTTTGGACTATAAACATTTGACATGGCTTATACAAGGACTTTTTGACTATTGGTTTAAACATAGACTTTATACATTGGTGGTTTGTTGAAGTGACTTAAGTAACGAGATGTGAGTAATATGATACAAGCATGGTGGATACGTCGCTGGTACTTCATATATATAAGTGTTTGTATTATATTACATATCATAGCGTTATTTAAATCATTCAATTTGGACTTATACATTTTACACAAGTAACACAATTTTCACAAGACTTTGGTTTACAAACAATTTACTTTATACAACTCATTTTACTTGGTTATACATTTAACCACGCATTATTCTTTTATTTATGTATATCATTAGATCTTATCGCTTTTAAACGATTTACAAAACAAAACAAAACAATTTACAAGGTTCATGACTGACTTTTGATAAACAACTTTTTCTAAACTTATAAGTCATGAATCCTATTTTTCACAAACCTATGTATCTCACAGGCATTTTTATGCTGACGTACCTATTTTCACATGTGTTTTCAGGAGCTTTTGCATAGGATGATGATCGTGACACTAGGGCGGACCTGTGCCTTAGAGACATAAAACGAAGATAGACTTAGTTTAATTATGTTATAAACTCTTTGATCCCTGTTTAAAACAATGTAACTCTTATGTTGATAAATAAAATACAACTTTGTATGCCATGGTTATGAAACAATTAATTTTGTTACAACACTCCCCGACGTTTTCCGCCACGCTTTGTATGTTATACGTGGTCGGGGTGTGACATGAAGAAGACTTAGAATTGACAGGTTCAAAATGAAATAAAAGCAGGAAAATGATTTGTCAAATATTAAATTATGATATGAGAAAATCGATATGCTGAGATGAGTGAATTGCAAGGATACATGAAAAGAAAATAGAGTTAGTGTATTATTGTCTTAATACATAATTGCATTAAGATTTTTTTTTTATGATGAGTTGAAAGATAGATGTGGTTTTGAATGATTCAAATGATTGTGATTAGCCCAAGCTATAAGTTTATACCGATATCGCAAGGTGTCGTAATGATTGAAATAGTTCAATAATTATGGTGATCGAACAAATTCACCGTATAATCAACTGAAAGCTTTTAATGAAAACTCTATGGGTTTACGTCTCTGATCTACATAACTCTTTTGTTGATCTTGATATATAATACTTCTATAAGTATTTAATAGTTGTGGAATATTAAACAAGATGAACAATTACTTATAAGTATAAAATGTCTTGTCCATGAATACTTAGACATTTATTTAGATAATTTTATTCGTCCCTCTAATTCTTGTATTGTTTTATGAAAATATGTCTTTTCCTTTCAGTACAAAGTATATATATTTTTTTATTTTTTATTTTTTATTTATTTATTTATTTATTTTATATAAAATATTTTTTTTACATATAATTAAAATTTACTAAATAAGTATGATGACTTAATTTATATATTTTAACTAGTCATTATCATGGTTGGATATTGGTTAGTGCTGCCTTATTTAAGCATAGGTGATCAGTCCATGCCTAACTAAGGCTAGGCTACTCAATACCTGCCCTTGACAATAACCCTAGTATTTAAAAATAATACTAACACTACTACTATTTAATATATTATTACTAATAATAAAACTAATATTAATTATCAATAATAAATAACTAAACATAAACTTAAATGAGAGTATATTTCAACAAAAAAAAATTTTATATAAATATAAATTCTTCACCTCAATGGTTTAACAAAATTCATTGACTCAATATCAAATAGTCACCGTTTTGCAATAATGCGGTTCACAGTGCAAAAAGCAGAATGATATTTGAGTTTGGATAAAACAACAAATTGGAATGGAGCCTTCCAGTGGTCTTCATAAATCAAACGAACCACATGCGTAACAAACAGTGCATGTGTAACGTGTGAATTTACCAGGAAATGAAATAGATCAATATTTGCTACTATGAAAGAAATCCTCATGGTATGATGACCATTAGGGGAAGTAGAAACACGAAAGTCAACTCTTTATATGCAGAAGTCAGAATTTCAACGAAAGAAATTTAAGAACTTTATCTGGAATTTCGTGTGATAACTGTTGTTAAGTGACATTATCTTGGAATGTTAAATATGGCATATTTGTCATAAAGGAAATAGGGGAACTGCAAAGGTATGTGATTCCTTTTTCAGTGCTAATAATTATGACTCTGATTAGACAGTGCACCTATAGTTGTGAAATCTTGTTCCAACGTACCTCAGCGAGATTCATGTTGGTTGTAGGATTATGTGGCAAAGTGCCGCTTTTAATCAGTAGTTTTGCTACTGCGGAATGAGCATTGTTGTTGTCGTGCCCAATCATGTTTTCAAAAGGTCTTGCCTCGAAAGTCGTGTGTGATATACTTCAACGTCTATGGACGTATAATTTAAGTTTCATGTGTTTTCTTGTGCACTAGCACAACTTTACAAGCTTCTTACTTGCATTAATAGTCTGTGGTAACGTATTGGAAATTTTTATACTTTTGATGGTGTCCTAACTTAATGGGTTTTCATTGTTTATTATTGTCGCTCGAGTTACGAGGTAGATGATCAAACGAAATCATGTTTGATATCGGAAAAGAGATTCCTGATAAAGAAATCTAGACACATATGCTTGTGCTTTATTCTAAATTGACTTTTCAAATTTCTTATAGATATAAATATTTATATAATCACATATTTCATATGCTATAATATACATACCCTTTATAAGGTCAATGTATTTAACAGATTCATATTAAGTCAGATATCAAATCATGATACTATTTAGGGAAATCTTGTCACTTGTTTGACATATTATATACCTCGTCTTATCCGGTTCTCGCTGGAGAGGTAACCCCGTTATATCCGAACAAGCTGGAGAGTTTGCTACACCATACCCAGTCTTGCCGGAGAAAATTTTATATTTCCCATAAATAGTATTTCTAAAAGTGCCTCTTTTATTAGGCTTTTATCCAGAATTAGGGAAATTTGTATTCCCGTAACATATCTTATTCTAGCCCAAGTAATATCAATAAGCAAGAATTAATAGCAATTAAGTGCTATTGCCTGCAATGTCTTAATCGTCATTCTTACGGCATACCAAAATCCATCATACTTTATTTACACAAGTACTTAGCTTATCTCGAAGCTTATACTAAGGCATCTTTTCTTAAGTTCAAGTCTAAATGCTACCATGTGTGCTACCAGTTAATAGCAATCTCCTAACTCTTCGTTTAAACTTAGGTATTATTATCACAACACTTATAGGCTTAATTCAGTGGCTCTGATACCACCTTCTTTCATGACCCCCGACCCACCCTGGACGGAATCGGTAGCCGCGAACAGCCAAGTGGTACCAGTGATTATTTTGAAAAATATTGCAGCGGAAATTTCATCAGGACCGTGAGTTAGGAAAAATATCAGAGTTTAGAAAACACCGGATTTTTATTTATTAAATAGATGGGATAAACCCATGTTTTACAAAGGTAGCTTTAATAAGGGATAAACCCAATTACATAAAACAATATTTCTTAATTTGATTTAATTAATAAAATAAGCCACTTCTTGAAGCCTTTCAGTGCCGTATCCATCTTTTACTCCAATCTACTGTAATTACCTGAAACGCGTTTTAAAAAGGTTTTGTCAGCAGGAAATACTGGTGAGTTCATTCATTTTTGATAAAACATATTTGTTATAATTCACAGCATTAAGAGTTTTTACATTTGCTTCTTTAAGATTGGCAAAGACTTAATCACTGCAAAGTATAACTAGAAAACAGTGTTATAATTTACAGTATTAAGAGCGATTACAATGTTTCCTGATATCAACCAACTACCCACAGTATTTGTCACTCGACTCGTTTCTGTGACTATGGTCAGATCACCCATTGGCTAACTCGTTGTCCAATGGTGACGGGAAATAAGTAATGTATACAAAACCCCACATACCGGCTATAATTTGGTGATTACATAAACTTAATCACTGTAATTATAACTTTGAAAATAAACATGCTTTTGTAAACAAATTTGATAAAAAGAGAATGACTCACATTATAAGCATGCAGATTTATACGGGCAGAGCTTAGCCTATTGATTAGTCTTGTAACCTAGTGCACATGAACTAGGTAAGTAACTAATACAACATTTACGATAACTCACGAGATTAAAACCCTCACGACAAATGACAAAGTGTAATCACTTAAACATCCATCAGATTCACAACGAATGACAGATTATTCCCCGAGTTCGTGGTACTCAAACATCCAGTCGGAATCACGACTAATGACAAAGGATAGCACTTAAACATCCGGTCGGATAGTTTCAATTGATCGGATATTGAATCGTAGCAGCGATCGAGTTAATACCTGGTATCGTACCAGCGCCTCGCTATATTAATTGTAATTTCGACTTTTGAGCAGCCAAACTTCGTTTTTATGAAATGATTTCGACACCAAAGGAATGCTCGTAGCCTGTCCTATTTATAGTAGAAATTTGGGTCTCACGCGGCCCGTGTGAGCCCTTGCTCGATCCTTACGCGGCCCGCGATGGCAGCTAGCCTACGCGTAGGGTTGTTGGGTCATCAGTAGGGTTGCCAGATGGATGACACGTGGATCTGGAACGCTTATCTGGTCAAACATGAGTTGACGCGGCCCGCGTGACCTCCTGCCTATCCTTTACGTGGCCCGCCTGAGAACCAAGAATCTTGATTTCTTGATTTTTTATATGGATTGGGGTTTCAGGGGTCCGGGTTTTTACTTATGGATCAATTTGGGACATTTTTTAATATAATTATATCATAAAGAAAAAGGAATAAAATAGTGAGAAAAGAGAATGGACCCACTTTGTAACTTTAGGGTTCAACTAGAAAGTCTCATGGTAGAATATTGGGTATAACTTCTGAGCTATTTTAAAAATATACATATATATATATAATACACCTGTGTTAAGTATAGTACCCCTAATTCAACCTTATCCTGATGTCCCGAGACCGAATCCCAACAACTTAGTCGGGCAGAGCCCTGACATACGTTATGAGACTCAGATCAATCGGAAAGGGTAGCGGTGATCGGGAGTTAAAACACTTAAAACAAGACAAAGCTTTATCAAAATAATAAAAAGCTAGAAAGTGAGTGAGAGAAGGCGATATGAACACAGAGATGGAAGCCAATATTCTTCATGTCCTATTTATATTGTTTCCAAACTCTTTCGATTTCTTACACGTATATAATATTCTATGCTGAGTTATTATTCCTTTTCATATGTTGAAGACACGTAGGTGCCTACTTAAATCAATTTCATTTGATGTTTTTAATATCGTTTTATTCTTTCCTAAACATCTCGACCACAAGTAAAATTCTCAAATCAAATCTTAAATTTATTTATTATTATTTTATTCTTATAATTAATTCAACTGCTTCAGTTATTTGGCGCGTATAACTTTTAAAATATAACGTTTTAGAAAATAATAAATATGTCATTAGAACCAGAATATTTTTGTCTACATTTGGAACCAAATTTCATTAAAAATATAGTAGGTTCAAAATACAATGTATTTTTATAATTTAATTATTATACGGTTCATGGGTCCGTCTAATTACTTCATATTTCTAATCTTCAACTTACCCGTAATCTACCCGTCTAATAATATAAGTTTTTTTATATACTTTTATTTTATTTAGAAAGGTCACATATATACAGGCCAATTAATTAATATAATATTTCAACCAACTATATAAAATAGTGTTTAAAACTATTTGGGTTGAATATTTATATTAAAAATAAACTAGTTACTAGTTACTAGTGGTTAATAAATTTAACCAAACCTATAATTTTTATATATAAATAGGAATGTTACAGCTGGATTCCATCTTCACTTGGACAGGAATAGGGTAACTATCCAGTTCATCAAGGTCAAAAACTTCTGGAACTTTGGTTGGAGCTGCAAAACAGGGAAAATATCTAAGTCTTTACTCTTATCTCTTATTTTATTAATTAAAAACGTGCGAAGATTATGTGATTCTTACCGGACATATCTAATGAAGAGTATTGGCTTGAACTTGGAAGATGCTGTGTAAAGGATCTGTCACAATCAGGCAACTGGTAGATCCTGTTGATTCGTTCTTGAGATTCTTCAGTAGGAGGGGCCAACTCTTTGAAATTTGATGCATAAAAGACATAAGGATGTTAGTACATGATATATCATCAGCATATGTTTGGGGATATCTAAAAGCCCTAAACCCTACCGGAGGTCAACCGTTTCACCAGAAGACTTTTGCCCTCGGGAATGGAATCCCGTCTAACAAAGAAAAATTTTCGTTGCCACCCATCCTCATTTTTTGAAGCTTTGAGGATGAGGGGGTTGCTAGAGGTTGAGAAAAGCAAGAAGCGACTATTGCCGTGGGATCGGAGACGGTAAGAAAGTGGAAGGTCTTCGATGCAAAGATCGGGCATATGAAGGGTTTTGATCTGGTTAAGCATGATAAGTACTCTCTAGACCATAGGCATTGTTTGAGCAAAACAGAGGCCGGTAATTCAGAAAAAATCCATGATGAATTCCGGGAAGGGATATCGAAGACCAAGGGAAAAAGGGTATGACGAGAAACAGATCCACTCCTCGGAAGATACGTCGGAACGGATGCTTCGATCGAATGGACAGATAATCGCCATGTCGGAGAAAGCACCAGAGGTTCTTAACGCGTTGATATCGGCATTATCGAAGGAGCACACCTCCTTCTCGGGGTTCTTGAGCAGGTTCTGGATGACAAATGACGAGGAAGACTCGCCGGAATGAGAGCGTGTTCTGATGGCCATCGAAAAACTTGGGCGACGAAATTCTAAGAGATAAGAAGAAGGAAGTACCTGAGAATTCAGAGGAAGATGATCGTTTATCAACAAGGAAGAGAGAAGATATAGGGGCTAAATGGATAGCCATCGAGTGAAAAACGCGTTGGAAGTTGCACGATGTTACCTCAATCGTTACTTCAATTTAATTGCCTCGATTCGCGAGATAAGACTTTAAAATATATCCATTGGAATTGGTATACCAACAGATATATTTTAGGGACAATTGTTATGGGTGGTTTTCTGCTCATATATACTGAATAATATTCTGATTATGTTTCAGTTATTGTGATCAGGATATCGAATCAGGATATTGGTAACATTCTGATACAATATCCTGGTAATGACTAATTAATTCACGTGCAGATTGATGAAGCAAGTCTATAACGTTCAAGAAGACCTCTTCTCCCAAAGACTCGGGCTAATCTGTTGGAATAAGAACGTTGAAGCCGGAAGACGTGGACTACAACGTTCACATAGGGAATATTCGTTTTATCCCGAACTTGTAGGCTAGTTAGTTAGCTTTACTTTACTATAAATGGGATTGATCGGATCAGATAAGAACACACACAATTCTTCGAACACTCTTGCTCTCTAGCTGCAATTGTCACACCCTGTCTTTTGCGGAAGCGTATGATGTGTGACTGGTTTAATATCATTACATTCAATCGTAATAAACAACTACATGATCAAAACGACATTCATCCATTCATAAAAATTGAGTATTAAAACACAACCTTCGTCTAGGTTACAATTCAACAAAAGTGGATGACATCTAAACTTGAAGTCTACTTCTAGTTACGACACCCGCGCCCAAGATCCATCCTGTCACCTGAAATACATGTAATTTTGGAAAACATCAACAAAAAGTTGAGCGAGTTCATGCGTCTTGTTTGTGTACTGTAATTCTTGTAAATCTTTGAGAGACTCCTTTGTATACAGGTATGAAAAGCGTGTATGAACATGAATGTTTTACAAGGACTTTAAGGCATGTGAGGACATAGGAAGCACTCATAATGGCTTATACCCTTGTTGATTTTCCTCGACTGTGTCGATTAACCTCGACTGTGTCCATTTACCTTGACTGTGTCGATTTACCTTGACTGTGTCGATTTACCTTGACTGTGTCGATTAACCTCGACTGTGTCGATTAACCTCGACTAGGACTCCGAAGCACTACTAGGTACTAGTTGTGACCATGAGTGGGGTTCGGCCGTACCCGTTAGATCTAACCCTCGTCCCTAATGAATGTTTTAATGGCATTTCTGTATTTAGTCTATGCTCACATGATCTAGTATTTCATATGCATTTCATACCGCTTAAGTATTCGTAACATGTATTCCACCCCCGAGAGTTATAAAACCAAAAACAGTTAAGAGAAAAGGGGGAGCATGAACTCACTGTTTTGCGTCTTCAGTACTCGTAACTCAAATCTCGTCAGCAAACAAGACTACCTACAATGTGCTAGGGTCTATTAGACGAGCGGGCCGTGCCTTGCATTAGTATTCATGTTTTGGAGTTACGTTTCCTTTATATCTTTAACATTATCCAAAGTTATATTGCTTCTCAAGTATTTATTCTTGTATTTCCTTCCCAATGATGGGAGTATTTCATACATGTGTATTTGTATTCTCGTATTTGTAGTTTCCAAAATAATATATTTTCAAGTCTTACTTTAGAAAATATATTTAAACTTGTTTTGTCAAAACAATGTGTTCCAATAAAATATATATTTTTATCTCCCCAAAAAAAAATATTTTTCTTCTTGTTGAAAATACGACATAACTTGGTAATATGTACAAAAATCAAATTTTCACTTCTTGTATCCAAAATAATACTTTCCAAAAATATATTTGTAAGAGTATTTTCCGGAATATTTTATAAGTTACGTTTTATTTTTCGGTTTGCCAATATTTAAGTGTGTAACTTATATACTTTATTCCTTGTAATTTTGGTATTACTTTGGATTGTAAATTCTTGGTTAAGTTATATTATTTTACCATAAAATAATATAACTATTTCACATAATCACATACCATGACTTTCGTGTAAATATATATTCTAAATATATATTTATCCATTCTTATTTACAAAAACCAACCTCCAATACTTGTATTTTGTTACAAAAATTTATGGCAAAATTTATATTGAAAATCATAGTTAAAAAAAATACACTTGTAAACACTTGTTAGAAAATATTTTCTAAGTGTTGGAATTTTTAGAAAATTTCGCCATAGTTTCCCCTAAAAATGACGGTGTCCATGCTATTAAGCATATCACTTTCTTTTCAAAAATCATTCAAACAATCAACAACATTTCACTAAACAATATCATACTTACCAAGTGTAAAAACCATACACTTCACATAATAACATGAACTTGAGTTTTAGTAAAAACGCGTAGTAACTTGATAAAGTGTTTTGTGGGTTTAGTTACCCTCCAAAATATATTTACTACTTGGTAAACCTCATTCTTGAAGGTTTTAGATGTTTACAACTTGTAAACATATTCTACAAAAATGTTTATTTATTGGATCTTCTTGTTTCAAAAATATTTCTACACTTATTTTGTCACTAAAAATAGTGTAGGTTTAATAAAAATCTTGAGCTTTCAAAATCATCTGTTAAACTTGGTTGTCTTGGAAAATCATTCACAAATCTCAAATCTACAAGCTTACTAGTTCACTTGTTCATCATTTTACAAGAAATTATTTTTACTAGTTCACTTGTTCATCATATTACAAGAAATTATTTTTATTCATCAAGTTCATGTGTTTACTAGAAGATGATCATCATATGTTATTACATAATCACCTCCCACTTGCTAGATTATGTGTTTAAACACCATCTAGCAAGCTTCATGTGATGATCAACATCATCATCTCAAGAAATCATCAAGCTTATAGCATTTATGCACTAAACAACATCATAACAACAAGATTTCATCATATTTCATGCTTTATGTTTCAAGATTCAAGTGTATGTTCTTTAGTGTTCTTGTTATTTCAACATGTTATATCTTTTAACCACCATAAATATGAAGAAAACAAGGTTACAAGAGTCTTACTACTAGCTTCAAGCTAGGGAAGAACAATGGTGTAAATGGAGTGGATAAAAGCAAACGGGTGAGGTCCTTCAAGATCCGAGACCACCAAACCTTCTAATATTACTCCTTACACCTTGAGTGAAGCTTGGAATGATTGAGTTTGAAATGAAAATAATGGTAGTGTGTAGAGGGGAGTTCAACCGAGACTTGAAGGAGGGAGGAAGAAGAGTTGGTGTGGTGATAAGTGCTGAAGGTTATTTATAATCAAATTGCTATTAAACATAGGTCCTTGTGTTTGTGAAGTACAATACAATATCTAATCCAAATCCAAGTAATATCAAGATGGGATTTAGTAGAGATTTTGCAATCTTGGAGTGGGGCCATCATCTCATGACCGTAAAATGTGAAAGGGGGGGGGGGGTAAGTTGGAACTGTGAACCATAAGTTAGATAATTATTTGGAAACCAAGTTTGTTAGTTAGTGTTTATATGCATCTTGCATTATGTAGTGTGTTAGAGTGTACGGGAACCATAACTAGATTAAAAATAATAAAACAATGCTTCTAGCAATATTTTAGTGTTCCGGGTAATGTCTAGTTGTTCGGTTAGATACCGATTCGTTAAAGTGCTTAGTTATACCGTATAGTGTCCTTTATGTAACTTTTTGTGACACTTTTAATTCCCGACACTTAGGAAAGCATTCCGAACCATTTTTCCATGTTTTTGCACATTACTAGCATGTTAAAATGCTGAATTTTGTTGGTTAATGCAGAATTCTGTGCTTTGTGTGGGTTTTAGGCACTTTCCGGCACTTTATCTATTACCTAGAAAAGCAGTTTTGTGGTCCTTACTTCGCTACACACTATACTAGTGTAATACGCAGTCTCTGGCTCATACTGGGCCTCAAAATACTGTTTGTCTATGTACTGAACTTCGTCAACATTTTTAGTTTGTCTGGTAATGGTGCCAATTTTGTTCTGTGTATCATTTGAACCATCTCGTGTTGCGTGTAGCAACGAATAAAGTCTTGTATCATGAAATGCCATTGTATGTATATAACAGTAATCAGAAATTCATTTATCTTGTAAACTAGATCATGCACAGTCATTAAAGCACAAATTACTGTTCATTTAGTGTACGGAATGTACGGAAAAGTGACAGTTGTCACAGACTCCCTCCGTTAAAAGAATTTTGTCCCGAAATTCAAGCGATGCCATCGGTCGCAGGGGGGTTGTGAATCAAGTGTCGTCACTTATGTTTAAAATTTGTCTTCATGTTCCCATGTATCTCTGGGTTATGTTATGAATTCTATCGTACTCAAGTGAATCAATCATGTCTTTTCTGCGTCTTGTGGACTCTTGGTCCGTAACCTTAACAGGTTTTATAGTATTGTGGACTCTTGGTCCGAAACCTTAACAGGTTCTATAGTAATTTTGTCGTTTGTCATTGACGTGAATCTTATTTGTGGGAACTGCGACTGTTCCTTGAGTCAGACTCCTTTAAAGACTAGACACATAGAATGTGTCGCGATCACTACGGATCTTTTTCTGGAAGTTTCATTTTGTGAACAATGGTTCCGATCCCTACATCGGGGATTCAACCTTTACGTTTTCCAAATCACACCACGCCTTCTCTAGGCAAGGCTCCCAATTAAGTCATACTTCTTATCTCAAATTCTTATGATTTCTGCCGCTCATCAGCGCAATCTTTCTGTATTCCGTGGCTCTCTCGATGTGATCACATATCTGGACGATCTTGCCTCTAGTTTTTCCTGGACCAACTCGGGCCAGTAGATTGTTTATCTCCGGTCTCCGTTCAACATGACGGGAATCGACTTATTATGTTTCATCTAAAGCTTCACACGAAGCGGTTTAAACGGCGGTGTGATAAATACTGTTGTAGGAAAACTCCACTAGGGGCAAGTGAGTGTTCCAGTTTTTCATCAAAGTTTGTCACACACGCACGTATCATGTTCATGCAGTCTGCATCGTCCAATGGCTTAGTCCATCTACGTTAATATTTAAGTTCTTACGACCAACGGTGTGCTGCAACCCTTGTGATCAGTAAAGATCGTGCAGCGTTTTCCTTCAGGTAATGACGTCAAATTTGCGGCGCGCAATTACTGTATCTAGCTCAAGGTTTCTTCTTATGATTCCTTAATCAATGTGCCGCGTATGCAATGCTGTGGTCTCGTTGCATCTACGTGCAATCGAGACTTTGTCGAGAAGCGTTACATAATTGCAACTCTAACTCCTTAGCCTTTGATTGCAGGGTTGGCATGAATCTCGTTCTTATTCACCATGTATCTTAAAGTTCTTATCTTGCGAATTCGAAATCCGCTTTTCGTCATCATAGCACATAACTGTTCTTTCTCTAAGAGTCGTAAGATAATTGCAGCTGTTTCTCACGACCTTCCTTGGTCGTTGGCCATATAAGAATGTAGTTAATAAATATAATCATGATCTATTCAGGTATGGCTTACATGTTCGATTCATGAGGTCCATGAATATTGTCGATGCATGTGTTAAGCCAAATGGTACGACAAGGAACTCGTAATGCTCGAAGCGAGTCCTAAAGGTCGTTTTAGGGATATTTCCTTCATGTATTCACAGTGGAGGACAACATCTTGTCCTCAAGTTGATTTTTGAGTGGTAACTAGAACCTTACGATTGGTCTGTTCATGTCATCAATCCTTGGCAAAGGATTCTGATTCTCAAATTTTCTGAAATTTATGCAAAGTGGAGTCTATCAACTTTCTCCTTGAGTCCTTAACTAAGGATGTTATGTCCTTAATTTCCTCTGTCTAGCAGCTCTTGCAGTTATATCAGAGGTTCATGCTTCGCGGACGAAGCTAGTCGGTAAGGCGTCATTCGGCACTGGTGCCGCTTCTGGCATGAGATTTATCCTAGACTCCTCTTGGCGCTGTGGAGGTATCCCTGGCAAGTCTTTAGAAATGACTACTGGAACTTCTTCCATCACGGGGATGTTCTCAGGCTCTACAGTTTACTCGGAGGCGTTTCTACGCCTCTTCGACCAATGAGAGATGTCGCAGATCCGCTGCCTTGTGGGGTTTAGCACCCTGGCACCTATTGCAAGAAGGTTGTGTACTATAAATGTTTCATCATTCGCAAGAGGGATGCGACTGATTTTCAGCTCTATACTTGGATTTCCAATCCATGCTTACTATCATATCATGACTTCTCAAGTCAATGGTAACAGAAGGTTCCGGCCTTCCGAGTCCCTAAATACAATCCTTAATTGCTTCGTCTGCTTAAACTAGCCTTCTATATGCCCATTTCTAAATAATACGGGACGTCTATTTTACTCGAAACTAGGCCAAGCAGTTTCTTAAGTTCTAAGCATGCAAGGTTAAAGTTGATGCCAGTATTAATTAAAAGTAGATGCATACGGTTGGTTAATAGGGAACGTACCCGTAACCGGATCTGGATCCTGGCGTGTTTCACGAGTTTTGATCGTGAAAACCCTTCCTTTCTTGTTTCTTCCTAGGGCAATCTTTCCTAAAGTGCCATGCTTCACCACATTTGTAGCAACCTGGTACTCTACCTTTATTTCTTTTGTCTGGATCCTTCTCCCAACAGGCATCCTTGTTGTGTCCTTCCTTTCCACACTTTCCGCATTTAGGCCTCAGACATCGACCTTCATGGTGAAAATTGCATTCCCCGCACCTCGTCTTAGTCCCCGAGTAAACTTTACCACCGGCCTTATTAGTTGCTCCATCAGTTTTCCTGCCATGCGACGGATTCACTTTCTTTCTTTTGTTTGCTTTAGAGCTTCCATAGTTAACTTGGGCGTCCATCTTTAGGTTTGAAGACTTCCTTTTCTTGTTCCCTAATGACTCCACATGAGTCTCTTTCTTGTTATCCTCAGATTCCGAAAATTTCCCCATGCGTAGAGCTTCTTCAGTAAGAGTGACACTCAAATCGATAGCCTCTGCAATGGTTGAGGGCTTTGAGGTAGTAACCATGCTCCTGATCTGAGGTGCAAGTCCCCAAATGAATCGTTCAACCCTTTTGAATTCCGGTTTGACTAAGTAGGGGACGACCCTAGACAAGTCGTGAAATCGCTGGACATATTCAGGAATCTTCGGTCTGTCCATTTTCAAATTCCAGAACTCCACCTCAAGCTTCTGGATTTCAGCCCTAAAACAGTATTTCTTTTCCATCATTTCCTTGAGATCGTCCCAGCTCAGTGCATAAGCAACATCTGCACCAAGGGTTTGAACCTGAAGGTTCCACCAGGAGAGTGCGCCATCTAAAAATAACCCTGAGATAAAGGTAACTCTCTGCTGGGGTGAACAGTTACTCATTTTTAGAACGGAGTCAGTCTTTTCTGCCCAGCGAACAAATGCAACGGCACCTCCTGTGCCATCAAAATTCAATGGCTTGCAGTCCAGGAATTGTTTATAGGTGCAGCCAGTTGGAGGGTTATTTCCGGAAGTGCCACCGCTGTGTTCAAAGCGGAGGGCTTCATGTCGTGCAATTGCCTGTGAGATTCGTTCTTGAAGCTCGGCTTCTGTCCTTGGTAACGTACTGGTGTTTGTGTCGTGTCTGGTGGCATTCTCTTCTGTCAAAATGGTATAAAGTAGGTTAGACAATATTCCATAATTGTCTATGAGGTACATAGCACTATAAGGCATCATGTAATCACCCAATTTCGCACGCATATATACTCAACAATGTGTGAGCGAGGAAACAATTACTGAGCCTTCATATAGGCTTGGCAACTTGGTCTATTGTTCGAAATAATGTATTCGAGGCTACATCGCCCTGGTCATACAAGTTTCATAAAGTGGTAGAGCGTAACGTCACTGAATCTTTCTGAATGTTATTCCTCTTCTCTTGCTTAAATATCGTTTCTCAAACATCTCGTACACGGGTAGAAGTGTCAGGCACGAAGTAGGCAAAGACAGGTTTCCTACTTTATAAAGTGCTAAAGCACTGATCTAGGTATTGTTCTACCATTTGAAGGTGTGAACACCTAGAGTTTATTTTTGTGTAGTAATCGTTAGCTTGGCCCGTAGAGTCCACCAGGATTTCCATGCACTACAAGTTGTTATTACGTGGGCCCCCGTAATAATAAATTGTCTTGCACAGTTACCCCAATTTTCTCTCGTCCAAGCAGATGATCAATCTAGGAGGGGACACTACTGTCCTTATACCTATGTCATGGGAAAGACCATTGCGGTGGTCCACGCGCTAACACTCGTTATCGTTACGCGCGTATAGGCACGATGATAGGAATAAAGAGAATTCCTAGTAGTTGGAGGGGCACCTTTAAGAAGAATACTTCATCTTTCTTTCTGGTCAAGTATGTCGTCAATCTCGCTTCACAAAAGTCGCAGGGATCTCGTCCTGCTGATTGGAAGTTGTTCAAGGTTGCCGCCTCTGCCTCGTCGTCACTACCGTAGTCAGGCACCTTCACGATCGAGAGGGAAGAGCAGCCATCTTCTACGGAAGCAAGCTTAGAATCTTGTTTGATAATCACTCCAGTCATGATCCTTGCAATGAACGCGAGGTCGATAGCTTCATCGTGCGAGTAAGAATTATAATAGGAGTCGGAGTCGAAAGTATCTCATTCACGTCAGTAATCATTCCGTACACTTATTTGTATTTATATATTCATGTCAATAATTATTCTGTACACTTATTCGTATGTATGTATCGATAAACAAATATGTTACTTAGCATAAACAGGCATTTCGATGCATCATATCACATATAACTCTCGTTTTTGGGGGGTCATTTTGTCTTTGGGAAGTCTAACTCGTGTAGACTATGCCTTAGTTGGCACCTTATCTTGAGGGTATTCCCTATTAATGTCCTTGCCTTGTCTCTTCTTTGAAAAGTGTTTGACTCATGGATCTTGACGCTTACGTGAATGCAATGAAAACCTTTTTGTAAAATGTTTTTGTGAGAGAGCTCTAGTGATTGTAGTCTAGACTCGAGAAGGAATCCTAGTTCACTACAATCGATGCTCTGATACCAAATTGTCACACCCTGTCTTTTGCAGAAGCGTATGATGTGTGACTGGTTTAATATCATTGCATTCAATCGTAATAAACAACTACATGATCAAAACGACGTTCATCCATTCATAAAAATTGAATATTACAACACTGGTTATTTAAGTTTTAAAACACAACCTTCGTCTAGGTTACAATTCAACAAAAGTGGATGACATCTAAACTTGAAGTCTACTTCTAGTTACGACACCCGCGCCCAAGATCCATCCTGTCACCTGAAATACATGTAATTTTGGAAAACATCAACAAAAAGTTGAGCGAGTTCATGCGTCTTGTTTGTGTACTGTAATTCTTGTAAATCTTTGAGAGACTCCTTTGTATACAGGTATGAAAAGCGTGTATGAACATGAATGTTTTACAAGGACTTTAAGGCATGTGAGGACATAGGAAGTACTCGTAATGGCTTATACCCTTGTCGATTTTCCTCGACTGTGTCGATTAACCTCGACTGTGTCAATTTACCTTGACTGTGTCGATTTACCTTGACTGTGTCGATTACCCTCGACTGTGTCGATTAACCTCGACTGGGACTCCGAAGCACTACTAGGTACTAGTTGTGACCATGAATGGGGTTCGGCCGTACCCGTTAGATCTAACCCTCGTCCCTAATGAATGTTTTAATGGCATTTCTGTATTTAGTCTATGCTCACATGATCTAGTATTTCATAGGCATTTCACACCGCTTAAGTATTCGTAACATGTATTCCACCCCCGAGAGTTATAAAACCAAAAACAGTTAAGAGAAAAGGGGAGCATGAACTCACTGTTTTGCGTCTTCAGTACTCCTAACTCAAATCTCGTCAGCAAACAAGACTACCTACAATGTGCTAGGGTCAATTAGACGAGCGGGCCGTGCCTTGCCTTAGTATTCATGTTTTGGAGTTACGTTTCCTTTATGTCTTTAACATTATCCAAAGTTATATTGCTTCTCAAGTATTTATTCTCGTATTTCCTTCCCAAGGATGGGAGTATTTCATACATGTGTATTTGTATTCTTGTATTTGTAGTTTCCAAAATAATATATTTTCAAGTCTTACTTTAGAAAATATATTTAAACTTGTTTTGTCAAAACAATGTGTTCCAATAAAATATATATTTTTATCTCCCAAAAAAAATATATTTTTCTTCTTCTTGAAAATACGACATAACTTGGTAATATGTACAAAAATCATATTTTCACTTCTTGTATCCAAAATAATACTTTCCAAAAATATATCTGTAAGAGTATTTTCCGGAATATTTTAAAAGTTACGTTTTATTGTTCGGTTTGCCAATATTTAAGTGTGTAACTTATATACTTTATTCCTTGTAATTATGGTATTACTTTGGATTGTAAATTCTTGGTTAAGTTATATTATTTTACCATAAAATAATATAACTATTTCACATAATCTCATACCATGACTTTCGTGTAAATATATATTCTAAATATATATTTATCCATTTTTATTTACAAAAACCAACCTCCAATACTTGTATTTTGTTACAAAAATTTATGGCAAAATTTATATTGAAAATCATAGTTAAAAAATACACTTGTAAACACTTGTTAGAAAATATTTTCTAAGTGTTGGAATTTTTAGAAAATTTCGCCATAGTTTCCCCTAAAAATGAAGGTGTCCATGCTATTAAGCATATCACTTTCTTTTCAAAAATCATTCAAACAATCAACAACATTTCACTAAACAATATCATGCTTACCAAGTGTAAAAATAATACACTTCACATAATAACATGAACTTGAGTTTTCGTAAAAACGCGTAGTAACTTGGTAAAGTGTTTTGTGGGTTTAGTTACCCTCCAAAATATATTTACTACTTGGTAAACCTCATTCTTGAAGGTTTTAGATGCTTACAACTTGTAAACATATTCTACAAAAATGTTTATTTATTGGATCTTCTAGTTTCAAAAATATTTCTACACTTATTTTGTCACTAAAAATAGTGTAGGTTTAATAAAAATCATGATCTTTCAAAATCATCTTTTAAATTTGGTTGTCTTGGAAAATCATTCACAAATCTCAAATCTACAAGCTTACTAGTTCACTTGTTCATCATTTTACAAGAAATTATTTTTATTCATCAAGTTCATGTGTTTACTAGAAGATGATCATCATATGTTATTACATAATCACCTCCCACTTGCTAGATTATGTGTTTAAACACCATCTAGCAAGCTTCATGTGATGATCAACATCATCATCTCAAGAAATCATCAAGCAAATAGCATTTATGCACTAAACAACATTATAACAACAAGATTTCATCATATTTCATGCTTTATGTTTCAAGATTCAAGTGTATGTTCTTTAGTGTTCTTGTTATTTCAACATGTTATATCTTTTAACCACCATAAATATGAAGAAAACAAGGTTACAAGAGTCTTACTACTAGCTTCAAGCTAGGGAAGAACAATGGTGTAAATGGAGTGGATAAAAGCAAACGGGTGAGGTCCTTCAAGATCCGAGACCACCAAACCTTCTAATATTGCTCCTTACACCTTGAGTGAAGCTTGGAATGATTGAGTTTGAAATGAAAATAATGGTAGTGTGTAGAGGGGAGTTCAGCCGAGACTTGAAGGAGGGAGGAAGAATAGTTGGTGTGGTGATAAGTGTTGAAGGTTATTTATAATAAAATTGCTATTAACCATAGGTCCTTGTGTTTGTGAAGTACAATACAATATCTAATCCAAATCCAAGTAATATCAAGATGGGATTTAGTAGAGATTTTGCAATCTTGGAGTGGGGCCATCATCTCATGACCGTAAATTGTGAAGGGGGGGGGGGGGTAAGTTGTAACTTTGAACCATAAGTTAGATTATTAGTTGGAAACCAAGTGTGTTAGTTAGTGTTTATGTGCATCTTGCATTATGTAGTGTGTTAGAGTGTACGGGAACCATAACTAGCTTAAAAATAATAAAACAATGCTTCTAGCAATATTTTAGTGTTCCGGGTAATGTCCGGTTATTCGGTTAGATACCGATTCGTTAAAGTGCTTAGTTATACCGTATAGTGTCCTTTATGTAACTTTTTGTGACACTTTTAATTCCCGACACTTAGGAAAGCATTCCGGACCATTTTGCCATGTTTTTGCCCATTACTAGCATGTTAAAATGCTGAATTTTTTTGGTTAATGCAGAATTCTGCGCTTTGTGTGTGTTTTAGGCACTTTCCGGCACTTTATCTATTACCTAGAAAAGCAGCTTTGTGGTCCTTACTTCCCTACACACTATACTAGTGTTATACGCAGTCTCTGGCTCATACTAGGCCTCAAAATACTGTCTGTCTATGTACTGAACTTCGTCAGCATTTTTAGTTTGTCTGGTAATGGTGCCAATTTTGTTCTATGTATCATTTGAACTATTTCGTGTTGCATGTAGCAACGAATAAAGTCTTGTATCATGAAATGCCATTGTATGTATATAACAGTAATCAGAAATTCATTTCTCTTGTAAACTAGATCATGCACAGTCATTAAAGTACAAATTACTGTTCATTTAGTGTACGGAATGTACGGAAAAGTGACAGTTGTCACAGCAATCACTCACAATACACTTACACTTGTATTAAAATCACATTGTAACACCTAGTCGGTCTGCATCATATCCTGCACTGTATCCTGATATTTGAAGTAATAAGAAGAATAAGGCAGTTGCGATTGTCAGCTCCCGAGGTTTTGTGCCGGCGATCTAGAATGATCAAGGGCTTTCCTCGTACATCTCGTGTCACCCTTTACCTTTTTTGCACATTGTTTGATCGTTGATACAGCTCGATATCCTGAGCCGTATCCTGAAAACTGTTTTTGTTAGCAACTTAATCAGCATATTTTCGATACACATTCTTAGCACACTACCTCACTTAACTAATTTGATTACTTAATTGCTTCGGTAATTTTTGACCAAAACAGTAGGGATCACCGATTCAGCTCCAAACACTAAGGAGAATGGAGTCTGACCAGTAGCATTTTTGGGAGTTGTTCTATCAACCCATTTCCCCTTTTTGGAACCAAGCTTCTTCTTCAAGTTGTTGATGATGATCTTGTTGGATGATTCTGCTTGACCATTAGCTTGTGGATGGACTGGTGTTGATGTTATCATCTTAATCCCCCAACTGTCACAAAAGTTAGTAGTTCTACTCCCAATAAATTCGGATCCATTATCACAAACAATTTCAGAAGGAATACCAAATCTGGTAACAATGTTTCTTTTAATAAAGGATATAACTTCCTTTTCTCTGACTTGTGCAAATGCTTTAGCTTCTATCCATTTGGAAAAGTAATCAGTCATGGCAAGCATAAACACTTTTCCTCCTGGTGCTTTGGGAAGTTTGCCGACTATATCCATTCCCCATCTCATGAATGGCCAAGAAGAGGATATAGGATGCAGGAGCTCTGCTGGTTGATGAAGGATATTGCTATGTCTTTGACAAGCATCACATTTCTTGGCATAATCCAGAGCATCCTTCTTCATAGTAGGCCAATAGTATCCTGTCCTAAGGATCCTTGAGAACAGTGCTCTGCCCCCAGTGTAGTTTCCACAATCTCCTTCATGGAAATCCTTCAGGACTTCCTGAATCTCTGGATCCTCGATGCACCTTAGATATGGACCTGCAAGAGATCATTTGTATAACATGTTATTTAATATTGTAAATTGAGATACCTTGACTTTGAAAGCTCTAGGATTTTCTCCTGTAGGAATCTCTCCATGTTGTATATATCTCATGATTGGAAGGATCCAGTATCCTGAATTTGACTGTGCATCATCACTAGGTATGATTGCAGAATCCTCCACTATTTCCATAGCTCTGTGATCCTCAATAGCAGGAGCCAAAATGGGGATAATGGAAATTTTAATATCCTTTGGGATCTTCAATGATGATCCAAGGTTGGCTAAAGCATCAGCTTCTACATTTTCCTCCCTGGGTACCTGTGTTAGACTAAAAGAAGCAAAAGAGTCTGCCAATTCATGGACTATCTCAAGATATTTGATTAGTCTTTCACCTTTAACAGCATAAGAACCATTAAAGTGGTTAGTGATTAATAAAGAATCTACATGTACCTCAAGATACCTGATCCTCATATGCTTGGCAATTTGCAAACCAGCTCTTAAGGCTTCATATTCAGCCTCATTGTTAGTAGTTTGAAACTCACAAGCAATTGAGTGGGGTATTATGTCCCCCTGTGGCGATTTTAGTATTATGCCTAGTCCAGTTCCTTTGACATTAGAGGCTCCATCTGTGAAGAGTATCCAAGGATCCTTAGTCTCTTCAAGCTGTTGAACTTCCAATTCAGCTTCCCTTTGTAGATCACTACTGAAATCAGCCACAAAGTCAATTAAAGCTTGGGACTTGATGGCAGTCCTGGGTTCATACTTAATATCATATGCACTAAGCTTGACTATCCACTTTGCCATTCTACCTGACATTTCAAGTTTCCTGAGAACATTCTTAATAGGAAAGTTATCTTCCACAATAATAGTATGAGTTTCGAAATAATGTCTATGTTTAGCGGAAGCCATAATTAAATCAAGAATTAATTTCTCTAAATGAGAATACCTGGTCTCAGCATCAAGTAGACTTTTACTTACATAGTATACCAGATGTTGAGAGACTTCATGATCCTTAACTAGGACCGCACTTACTGCTTTAGCCGAAACAGCTAAGTATAAGGATAATGATTCTCCATTTTCTGGTTTCATCAGGGCTAGTGCTGAGGATAGATAATCCTTAAGAACCTTGAGTGCAGCTTCATGCTTAGCAGTCCACTCAAATTTCTTATTCTTCCTCAATATGTCTTACCTGCCTTGAGCAATTTGTCTACCTCTTCTTGGATAATGACATTTCTTTCGGGTGCAAATTTCCACCTTTTTTGGTGTATTGGCTTGAAAGACCTGTCAATACCAAGTTTGTGAGTAATAGCATCCTTAGATATACCTGTCGTGTCTTCATGTTTCCAAGCAAAGGTAGACTTTCTTCTTTTCAAGATGGATATTAAATCCTGCTCAATACTGTCTAGGATCCTGGATCCTATAAAAATTTTGGATTTAGGATCCTCTGGGTTCAACAGAATATCCTTGACATCTTGCTCTCTTGCCTCCATGACGTCTTGCTCCTTGGAGGCTGGCTTCATTGAAGAAGTGTAACAGTTCTTTGCCTCCTGCTGATCACTTTCTATCTTCACCACATCCCATAGAGTTGGGAGCTTGACACATTGATGATATGTTGAGGGGGACTGCATTCATATCGTGTATCCATGGCCTGCCAAAGATAACATTACAGCAAGATAAGCAATCAATAACTGATGATCTTGGGATAATTTCACCACATCCCTCTATGTAAATGGGAAGTTTAATGTCCCCCAATGTGTTCTTGGTTTCTCAACTGAATCCCACAAGAACTGATGATCTTGGGACAATTTCTGATTCAGGGATGTTCATCTTCTTGAGGACGACAAGCTGAATGATGTTCACTGAGCTTCCTCCATCTATCAGAATCCTGCGAACAAAATGATTAGATATAAACAAAGTAATAACAAGACCATCATGATGAGGGTCCTGAATATCCACACGATCATCCTCATCAAAGGATATAACTTTCTCCTGTGTAAGGACCGAGGTTCGAATGGGCCTATCCCCATTATCCATCTTTGTCTCTTTAGCATGCCTCTTGGCTGCTGAAAAGGAAGTACCACAGATGTCTGATCCACCAGATATGAAGTTGATAATTTGTGCATCAGCTGGGGGAGCAGGAGCGCTTTCAGGGATCTTTTCAGGATCCTGGATCCTTGACTTCTTTCTTCCAAACAGCTCCTTCAAATGCCCTTTGCTTAACAAGTAACCAATCTCTTTCCAGAGTACTATGCATTCGTCAGTGAGATGGCCGAAATCTTCATGATATGCACACCATTTGGATTTGTCTTTTGTTGCAGCTGGCTTATCACTCTTTCTGGGTCATCTCGCTTTTTCACCTAGATTCTGCATTGCAAGGATTAGTTCATTATTATCAACATAAAAGTAATATTCAGAAATGGGAGAATAATCCTCATTATCCTCTTCTTGCTCCACTGCATGCACGTTTTGATTATCAGACTTGTTGTATGATTTGGACTTGTTGTTCCTGAAGTAGGATCCTTGCTTTTCCTGCTTTGAGGATCCTGCCAGTCTTTCTTGGATCCTTTTATCATCCTCTAGGCGGATGAATCTAAGGCCCCTGGTTCTTACTTCATCAAGATTCCTGCAAGGGGTCATAACAAGATCATCATAGAACTGTGAATCCTTAAGTAAACCCATTTTGAAAGCTTCTACAGCCGTAGCTATATCCAAGTTAGGAATTTCTAAGGATTCCCTACTGAATTTGGTGATATAATCTCTAAGTGATTCATTTTGACCTTGTGTTATCCTATATAGATCACTAGTTAATCGTTCAAATCTCCTACTACATGAGAATTGGCTATTAAACAAATTAACTAAGTTTGCAAATGAAGTAATAGAGTAAGGGGGAAGACTTAGCAGCCATTTAAGAGCTAATCCTGTCAGTGTGGATCCAAAACCCTTGCATAGGCATGCTTCTTTTAACCTTTCAGGAATGGGGTTGATTTCCATTCTCTCCCTGTATTGAGCTACATGCTCTTCGGGATCAGTTGAGCCATCATATAACTTCATGTTTGGTGTTTGAAACCTCTTTGGTATCTCTGCATCACAAATAGGTGGTGCAAATCGAGATATCTTGTGACTCCCATCTGGAATTTCTGGAATGGGTTTGACCACTCCTGGAACACGGGATATCATATCCTTGAGCTTTTGTAACTCTCTAGCCATAGCTTGGTTGATTCTTGTATCCTGCACAAAGCCATGGTTAGTATTATAAGTAGTATTTAAAGTGTTACCTCCTGATGGATTCAAGGGTGGAATTCCTTATGTGAATCCATATTGATGTGATTCTGGCATGATTGAGGGACTGGACGAAGCAATAGTTTGCATGGGTATGAAGTCTCCCAAATGAATCTCTGAACTTCTGGGTTGTATACTCCTTAAGGATCCTTGATCCTGAAAGATGTTGGATCCTTGATACACCGAAGTTGGGGGTCTTGGAGGATAATCCATGGATCCGTGAACCTGAGATGAGGATCCTTGAACCTGAGATGAGGATCCTTGTGTTGGGTTTTTCACATGTTTATCAAAGTATTTTATCCATATAAAATAAAAACGCAGCGGAAAATTATTATTTAAAACATGTTACTTACAAGATATAAAACCCATTTTATATGTAAAACCCAATCCCCGGATCCATATACGAACATGCATGCTATCAAAAATAAAAACACAACCATAGGGTGTTTAGAATACTACCTTCCAAGGAGTAAAGGATATGAAGAAGATGATGCTTCTTGAACGGTTGCCTTCAAGTGTAGAAGACCTCAAGCTTGTATACTCTAAGCCTTCCAACAAACACCTTGTGTCTAGCTAGGATTTTACACTTGCAACTCACTTGAAAAATCCCCTCTTGAAACCATCATATGGCCGAAAATTAGAGGTCCTTTTCTACAGTTCTTGCACTTGAAAACACTTGAGAAAAACTCTCTTGTATAACCATCTCATGGTCGATTTCTCTAGAGCTCTTTTACTTGATTTTGAAATTTAAAAGAACTTCTCTAATGGCACATACTTGGCCGATTTTTAGAGAGCCAAAAGAAGTCTTCTCAAGTTCATCTCCTTGTAATTTTGTCATACAAAATACTTATAAGAATTTAGAGAATCTTGGCCACCCAACTTGCCCAATCAAGATGCATCTTACCATGCAATTTGCATGCAATGTGATTGGCCAAAGCATTTAGGGAAGAGCACCCAATCAACACACATGCAAATGCATGAAATCTCATTGGACCAACAATTTTGGGAAGACCCCATGGGGGGGGGTGGCGGCCTAGACTTTTATAAAAAAAATTTCTTTTAAATAATATAAGTCTTACATATATATATATATATATTTTATAACTTTTATAAAATATAACATCATATGTTAGAAGACTTATGCTATTTTTATTATGTTGTTTAACCAATTAAATTACAAAATAAAATACTCTCTCAAAACAAATTATCCATATAATTTTATTAGTTTGTCAAGTGCAATTATTTAGAAAACCAATTTCTAAATATTGTAAGTGTTAATATTTATTTGTTTGATCATATCATAAATAAATATTGTAAGTGTTTGTCTAGCTTGTTATTAGGTATGACTCGACTTGGATCATAACGTATTAGCCACATCAATTTAATATGTGTCTTGGGCATATAGAGTCCAACAATCTCCCACTTGCACAAGATACATAGAAGATTGATGCAAGCAGTAAATGACACCTAACTACGGTTTACTACCCCCAATACGTATGACTATATTTGCCATTCAATAACATCATCCCTTTCAAGTCCCTTACTTGAACATCATTTAGGTGAATCTATCATTTATCCTTTTGTTGCAGATGTCATGTTAAATCCAGAGACATAGAGTGATCACTCTCTGTTGATTTAAATTTAGCAGGCCTTAGACATCTTACTCTCAACGAATAAGAGGAACAAATCCCATCTTGACTACATACGTCTCTCACAGTCACCTTGTACCACACCTGAGCTTAGCCTTATGTACTGTTATTTTACTAACAGCGAAGAAATAAGTCAAGGTACAATATTTGATGAATATCAAGACCCAATATGTATCTCAGTTCTGAGGATACTATGATGTTCTCCTTTACTCAAATTTACTTATGATCAATCACAGAGGATTCCGTGCTGTAATATTTGAGAGCGAGTCAGTCCAATATTTGTATCCCACAAATATCTATGAACTTTGGTAGCAACACTTTGCTCTATATTCATTCTAAATGAATATCCACCAATCCAAATTCATAATAGTCTTACATTCATATTTGTTCCCATAAGTATGATCGACTACGGACATTTAGAATAAGAAACTTATTCACGGATTTAAACAAGCTAAAAATGGAACATAACTCAAAATACCATAAAGAGTTATAATAACAATTGTTCCAATATCCAAATACAAAATAAATCAAATCCAATCACTAGAATATCGAAGTCCTAAGGCACAAGTATGATCCTTTCATGCTTTGCCTGTACAAGGATCTTCGTGAGTGGATCCGCAATATTTTGATCAGTGTGAACTT
>JARYGA010008506.1:0-20812 GCA_030545235.1 Helianthus tuberosus
AAATGGACTCAAAACACAATTTAACAAAACTAAAAGCAAAGGGTCAAATTGTATTTTACTCAAAGTATGAGTGAAAATTTGAAGTTTAACTTGGAAAGGAAAGAGACTCAAAACACAATTTAAGAAAACTAAAAGCAATGGGACAAAATGTATTTTACTCAAAGTATGGGTGAAAAGAGGAAATGTCGAAATGGACTCAAAACAAAAGTTAAAAAAAACTATAAGCAAAGAATCAAAATGTATTTTACTCAAAGTATTATGTGAAAAAGGGTTATTGCGATTTGCGAATTATTTAAGTTCTAATTGCACCGATTTGTTTAGAAAATATACTACTTTATATTGTTCTTATGGTTTTGTTTTGTAGGTATCAAGAAGACACTGGGAAAAGACAAATTATTGAGCAAATGGAAACCTTGCAATTGGCTGGAATCAAATAAGTTGGGCTTTGCATGTGGCCTTGCAATTGGCTGATGTGGGCTTGAATGTTGGCAAAGTCGGTGGAAATCCCACCGACTTTGTCCTTTAAGATTGTATATAACTAGGATTTTGCCCGCCGCGCGTTGCGGCGGCGCGCCACGGGTGGAAACATATAGTAAGACAAAACACGATTCATAAAACGCAGTGCGTAAAAGACAATTAAAAAAAGTGTAAATCACAAAGGAAGGCACAAAGCGTACAACACAATGCCAAAGACATTTCGAAAAACACAATGCATTCGGCATTTGCAAAAGTAGGAGTTGTAGTATAGGGATTACAATTGCAATTTTTTTTAAAGTTTGGCGGGTGTAAAAATGGAGTAATAGTGCAAGGGGTAAAAAAACAAAGTCTTAAAAAGACAACGTGTAAAAGTATTAGGGGTGGTGGCGGAAATGTGTAAGAGCTAAGGGGTGTTGGTGGAAATGTTAAATAAGAGGGTTGGTGGCGTAACTGTGTAAGAGCTAAGGGGGGTGATGGTGGAAAACTAAAGTACACGGCTGGTGCTTGCAAAGTTTGAAAGATGAGGTTGTGGTTTTGGAAATCCAAAGTAGAAGGTTTAGGGACTAAATTTGTCATTTTATGAAACTTTGAAGATACCAAAGTCAATGGGCTAAAATTGCAACATCGTGAAAGTACGGGGGGCAGGGAGGCAAAGCCGGTGGGAAACCCGCATGCGTTGCAGCGCGAGTACATTGCAAACATCGAATAGATTAGTCGAAGCATTATGTAATGCGTTAAACATGTGAAAACGCACATTTTGACGTATCCAATTTAAGTCAGTAGCGTTGTAGCTGGATAAAAATGTAAAGTATATCGTATTTATATGTGACCCGACTCATACATAGAAATGTACAAAAAATCATAAAATGTGTATCAAGGGAAAAATAACACGTGTAATAAAAAGTGATATTCATATCAACGGAAAAAATTATAACATTAGCGTGTTGCGGTAGGGTCGAAACGTAGAATTGGAAACGTACATAAAACAATCAAAAAACAAAATATATTTGACCTGACTTGTTCCCCAAAAAAGTTTATATCGAAACGTATACCAACTCGAATTTATACCGACACATAAATTTTAATATTCATAATACAACCCGCGGGCGATGCGTCGTGGGCACATTGCAAACAGATTAGTGCAAACGCTAAGTCATGCGCAAACCATATGAAATCGCATGTCTTGACGTATTCAGTTCTACTCAATGTATGATTGAATCCAAACGTTTAGTTTTTAAAAAAGAAATTTAGTGAACGAAAATAATTAAAGAAAGCAATAAGCTAAAAATGTATAGATATATGGTACAACGATAAAGTTGAAACATTATAAAATTTTGAGATTAAACCTCAATGGTCTAGTATTGCAATGTAATTGAAGTTTAACTTGGAAAGGAAATGGACTCAAAACACAATTTAACAAAACTAAAAGCAAAGGGTCAAATTGTATTTTACTCAAAGTATGAGTGAAAAATTGAAGTTTAACTTGGAAAGGAAAGAGACTCAAAACACAATTTAAGAAAACTAAAAGCAATGGGACAAAATGTATTTTACTCAAAGTATGGGTGAAAAGAGGAAATGTCGAAATTGACTCAAAACAAAATTTAAAAAAAACTATAAGCAAAGAATCAAAATGTATTTTACTCAAAGTATTATGTGAAAAAGGGTTATTGCGATTTGCAAATTATTTAAGTTCTAATTGCACCGATTTGTTTAGAAAATATACTACTTTATATTGTTCTTATGGTTTTGTTTTGTAGGTATCAAGAAGAGACTGGGAAAAGACAAATTATTGAGCAAATGGAAACCTTGCAATTGGCTGGAATCAAATAAGTTGACAATTGCATGTGGGCTTTGGATGTGGCCTTGCAATTGGCTGGAATCAAATAAGTTGGGCTTTGCATGTGGCCTTGCAATTGGCTGATGTGGGCTTGAATGTTGGCAAAGTCGGTGGAAATCCCACCGACTTTGTCCATTAAGATTGTACTAGGATTTTGCCCGCCGCGCGTTGCGGCGGCGCGCGACGGGTGGAAACATATAGTAAGACAAAACACGATTCGTAAAACGCAGTGCGTAAAAGACAATTACAAAAAAAAGTGTAAATCACAAAGGTAGACACAAAGTGTACAACACAATGCATAAGACATTTCGTAAAACACAATGCATTGGCATTTGCAAAAGTAGGAGTTGTAGTCTAGGGGTTACAATTGCAATTTTTTAAAAGTTGGGTGGGTGTAAAATTTGAGTAATAGTGCAAGGGGTAAAAAAGCAAAGTCTAAAAAAGACAAAGTTTAAAAGTATAGGGTTGGTAGTGGAAATGTGTAAAAAATGAGGGGGAGGTTTAGGAACTAAATTTGTCATTTTGTGAAACTTTGAAGATACCAAAGTCAAAGGGCTAAAATTGCAACATCGTGAAAGTACGGGGACAGGGAGGCAAATCCGGTGGGAAACCCACCGACTTTCTCCTTTAAGATTGTAGTAGTATTTTGCCGCCATGCGTTGCGGCCGCACACGACGGGTGGAAACATATAATAAGACAAAACATGATTCGTAGAACGCAGTGCGTAAAAGACAATTAAAAAAGGTGTAAAACATAAAGGTAGACACAAAATTTAAAACACAATGCCTAAGACATTTCGTAAAACACAATGAATTGGCATTTGCAAAAGTATGAGTTGTAGTTTAGGGGGTTACAATTGCAATTTTTTAAACGTTGGGCATGTGTAAAAATGGAGTAATAGTCCAATGGGTAAAAAACAAAGTCTAAAAAAAACAAAGTGTAAAAGTTTAGGGGTGGTGGCGGAAATGTGTAAAAGATGAGGGGTGTTGGTAGAATTGTAAAAGAAGATAGTTGGTGGCGTAACTATGTAAGAGCTAAGGGGTTGGTGGTGAAAAACCAAAGTAGAGGGTTGGTGCTGGTAAAGTTTGAAAGATGAGGTTGTGGTTTTAGAAATTCAAGTAGGAGGTTTAGAGGCTAAATTTGTTATTTTATAAAAGTTTAAAGACATAGTAAAAGGCTAAGATAGCAAAATTATTAAAGTGAGGGGGCATAGAGCAAAGACAAAGTAAAGGGCTAAAATTGCAAAATTATTAAAGTGAGGGGGCATGGAGCAAATCCCACCGACTTTGTCCTTTAAGTCTTTAGGGTAATATAATATAATTTACACCTGTCGCCGGCCAAAGACTTGTTTAACTTCTCTGTGTGTTGGAGAAAGCAAATGCATGTGATTTTGATTACGACCACCGTCCACTGCCGCCATTGTAAAAGAAATATTAACTGTTTTTTTTTTTTTTTTTTTTTGAAACGTAAATATATTAACTGTTTGAGTTATAAATAAAGTAATGTAAACTAGTGAGATTCCTCCCGCACTTCGCGGCGGGAATTCGGTTGATGTCTTTTCTTTTCGTTATGGTACCAGTATTCGCAATAGCCTATAGTAATTCAAATAGAAAACCTTACATCAAAAATAATAAAAACGAATATTTGATACTGGTAAGTGGTACCGATGTTGTTCAATTAGTATCGGTTTGGCTGGTTTGCGTTTTATGTTTATTTATTTTTTTCAACATTCCGATATAAATTTTATTGATAACGAATATTATGCCGCTATCATACCATACCAAACCGAACCGAAACCGATTAAACAACATCTGTATCGGTAGTGGTATTTATTTTTTTATTGTTTTCCTTTCAATAAGTTGACACCGTATCGCTACCATATCGTACCGAACCGAACAACATCGTTTTCGGTACATGAGTTTATTTATATTGTTTTTTTCTTTTAATAATCTAACATCGTATTGCTACCGTACCACCGGTACCGATACCTGTATTCATTTTTTTGGTTTTCGGTTTCAAAATTCATTTATACAACTCTATCTATTAGGATAAACGGATAACGTTACCGATACCGTGCCACTTTGAACCAATCGGTTCGGTACGAACAACATCGGTGCCAGTACCGGTGTTTGTTTTTAACGTTTTCGCTCTTGTAAAATTTTGTTGATTTCTATACAAAATGCATGTATTGTACCAGTATTGTAACGAATCGAATCAATACCGATCTAATTATTAAGGCTAGTAATCAATCATCTTCTTCTTCTATAAAATACTTTAATAATTTTAAAACTAAAAAATAACTAAAATTCATGTACTGTTCATCAAGAGTCTAAACTCATATATATAACTTCTATAAAATACTTTAATAATTTTAAAACTAAAAAAATAACTAAAATTCATGCACTGTTCATCAAGAGTCTAAATTCATATATATAACTAGTTGGATTTCTCCGCGCGATGCGGCGAGGAATTCAGTTGCTATAAGTTCCGTTCGTTATGGTAACAACACTCGGTATAGCAATCGAAAGAGAAAATAAAAAAAAAAGTAGAGTTGCGACCTGCCAAAAAAGGTATCGACACATGTTTTATATCTATCTAAATCAATAAAAAAAGTGATTATCGGTTTCGGTTCCAATAATACCGATAAGGGTATCAATGTTGTTCGGTCATAATCGGTTTGGTTCTTCATGGTATCAGTACCGTATCAACACTCGTATAGCTTATGGTACACAAAAATACCCTATACAACTCCGTTTTTAATATAAGTTAAACACAAATGCGAGAATCGTATAAACAAATATCGTTATTGGCTAAATCGTATAAACAAATGTCGTTATTGGCTCAAATAATACCAATACCGGTAACAATATTTTTTCATTTGGTCATGATATTTTAAATACAACTTGGTTTTCACCAAATTATCGAAATTGATTTCACATCCTTCAATTTTGTGAGGGAAAATAAATATTTGTTTATACTAAGAAGACATTATTACATAAGAGATAAGAGATGGCATAAATCAAAGTGATTTAATTGAATTTTAGAATAATAGATAAAAAACGTGAATGAGTTGATATTAAAAAAATATGAATGAGTTAATACTAAAGAATTATTATAGTCTTTTAAAAGAAACTACTGTTCATCAGTAGTTTAAATTCATATGTATAATGTAAATTTATATTTGTGAAATCGTATATTCACAAGCATACTAACGTACATATACATGCATCTTTATAGTGGTGTAATTATGTAAATTTCGTGAAGTTGGCGGGTTGAATTCTTCAAACATACCCCAATTTATTTATATATACTGTTAGGGGTGGATTTCTAAGTGACCCGTGATCCTCAAATATTATCCTGTTTGATGATCCTTACTTCTGTGTCAGTTAGTGATCCTCAGAAGTGCTTCAGGATCAGGATCATGGATCATCCTAAGGATCCTTATACTAACGATTGTCTGTTTTGAATTCGTAACTGTTTTGCAGGAATATCAATTAGGACTTGGTCTTGGCGATATTTCTGGAGAATATTCCCTGCAATTCTACACGTGCTGGACCATTTGTGAACGTTATGGAGAACGTGGGGAGAAGGCACGAAATGCGGATAGTTAGTTAAGCTAGTTATTTTCTGATTTAAATGGGGTAGCGAGCTAATTAGACAACACTTATGCTATTTTTGGCTACACACACTCTTACAACCGCTCACACCAGCTCTCGTTCATTCACTTAGCAATTTCAAACACTTTTTACACATTACACTATAGTGATCCTTGTATTTAACTCGCTATCATCCGAAGTTGTAACACATTACTTGTTTAATTTGAGTTGGTGATTGGTAGTTTCCATCACCCGGGGTTTTTTGTGCCGGAGATCAACTCTTGATCAAGGGCTTTTTCCCCGTATAAACCTTGTGTCGCTTGTCATTTATTTTTCATAGTGATCCTTATTGCTATAAACCAATTCAAGCATCATACCCCTTAACAGAGAGTTTGGTTACATTATCATCGTCTGATTTTTTGACCAAAACAGTTTGGCGCCCACCGTGGGGCAATTGGTGCTTCATTTCTAAGAAATTCTCATCTTTGTGATCATTCCGGTTCATTGCATACGAGCAAATGGCTTCATCAACAAAGAATACCTCTAGTGCGATGTCTGCAGTCAATTCATCCCAGGGCATTCCACCTTTGCCTCCACCACCTTCTGGACCTCAGAAAAATGCTGAGAAGAAACCAACTCCCATTTTCTCAAAACCTCCAACTTCTTCTGCTTCTTATACTCCTACTACTAGTGATTTGTTTACTCTGATTTTGCAGATGAAGGAGCATACCCAGCAGCAGGACAAGACCAATGAAAGAATCCTTAGAGAAATTGGAGACATCAAGAAACAAAAGAGATCAGCAGAGGATCATTCCCCACTAATGCCCAGATCTTTGAATTTTGATACTCCGGTTATAACTTCTCAGCCTTCGGTGGTTCCAGACGTTCAATATGTTGGAGGACCAAAAGGAGTGCATTACGGGTCATCAGCAATGACTCAGGCTTCAGGGTTACACTTTCAACCATTAGGATCCCATCCTCAGCATATAGGATCCTTTGCAAGCTCAGGAGGATACTCGGGAGCGCAGCAGATTCAAGGATACTGGCCGTTTCAAGGATCCTCCCAGGTTCAAGGATCTTCCCAGGTTCAGGGATCCTCCTATGTTCAAGGATCCTCATATGTTCAAGGATCCTCCCAGGTTCAAGGATCCTCCCAGGTTCAAGGATCCTCCTATGTTCAAGGATCCTCCCAGGTTCAAGGATCCTCCCAAGTTCAAGGATCCTCCTATGTTCCGGGATCCTCTCAGGTTCAAGGATCCTTCTATGTTCCAGGATCCTCCCAGGTCCAAGGATACTCACAGTTTCAAGGATCCTTAAGGAGTTTGCAATCAGGAAGTTCCGACATCCATCAGGGAGATTTCATTCCAATGCAAACCATTGCTTCTACTGGTCCATCGGTCATTCCAGAGCCCCAACAATATGGATTAACATCTACTCTTCCTAATTTGAATCCAATGGGAGGTAACACTTTTAATAATTCTTATACTACTAACCATGGCCTTATGCAGGATACAGGTATCAATCATACTATGGCCAGAGAATTGCAAAAGTTAAAGGATATGATATCAAGTGTCCCAGGAGTGGTCAAGCCTATCCCAGAGATTGCAGATGGGAGCCACAAGATATCTCGTTTTGCACCACCAATCTATGATGCTGAAATACCCAAGAGGTTCCATGTACCTACCATGAAGTTGTATGATGGTTCAACGGATCCTGAGGAACACATAGCTCAATACAGGGAAAGGATGGAGATCAACCCCATCCCAGAAAGATTAAAGGAAGCATGTCTGTGCAAGGGATTTGGATCCACTCTTACTGGATCGGCTCTTAAATGGCTGCTAAGTCTTCCTCCTTACTCTATTACCTCATTTGCTAACCTAGTTAATGTATTTAATAATCAATTTTCTTGTAGTAGGAAATTTGAGCGTTTAACTAGTGATCTGTATAGGATAACCCAGGGTCATAATGAATCATTAAGGGATTATATCACTAAATTTAGTAAAGAATCCTTGGATGATGAGGATTCTTTAATAGATCTGACAACCAGAATGTGCATGCTGTTGAACAAGAAGAGGATGATGAGGATTATCCTCCAATCTCTGAATATTGTTTTTCTGTTGATAACAATGAACTAATCCTTGCGATGCAGAATTTAGGTGATAAAGCTAGATGGCCCAGAAAAAATGATAGACCAACTGCAACTAAGGATAAATCAAAGTGGTGTGCATACCATGAAGATTTTGGGCATCTCACAGAAGAATGCATCGCATTAAGAAAAAAAATTGGATACTTGTTGAGCAAGGGGCACTTGAAAGAATTATTGGGGAGAAAGAAGTCAAGGACTCAGGATCCTGAAAGGATCCCAGAGAAAGCTCCAGCCCCTCCAGCAGATGCACAGATTATAAACTTTATATCTGGAGGATCAGACATTTGTGGAACATCCTTCTCGGCAACCAAAAGACATGCGAAGGAAACCAAGATGGACAATGGAGATAGACCCATTCGAACATCCAGTGTCTCCGAAGGAAAAGTTATAACTTTTGATGAGGATGATCGTGTTGACATCCAGGATCCTCATCATGATGGTTTGGTTATCACTCTTTTTATTTCTAACCATTTTGTTCGCAGGATCCTTATAGATGGAGGAAGCTCTGTGAATATTATCCAGCTAGATGTTCTCAAGAAGATGAACATTTCTGAATTTGACATCATACCAAGATCCTCTGTGCTCGTGGGATTCAGTGGCGAGACCAAGAATACTCTGGGGGACATTAAACTCCCAATCTATATCTAAGGCCTACATTCTTACCAAAAGTTTTGTGTTATTGACTGTTTATCTTGTTGTAATGTGATCCTTGGCAGGCCTTGGATACACGATATGAAGGCAGTCCCATCCACTTGTCATCAATGTGTGAAGCTTCCTAGCCCTTGGGGAATAGTGAAGATTGATAGTGATCAGCAAGAGGCTAAGAATTGCTATACCTCATCAATGAAACCAGCATCAAAGTCTAGGGAGCAATAGCAATCAAAGTATCCTCCAAGGGATGTCTTGGAGGCAAGAGAACAGGATATAGTAGAAATCCTTATGGATCCTGATGATCCTGAATCTATAGTTTATATAGGATCAGGGATCCTTGGCGAAATGAAGGAAGACCTCATATCCTTCCTCAAAAGGAGAAAGACTACCTTCGCATGGAAACACGAAGACATGACAGGCATATCTAAAGATGTAATCACTCACAAACTTGGCATCAATAGGTCCTTCAAACCAATCCATCAAAGGAGAAGGAAATTTGCACCAGAAAGAAATGCCATTATCCAGGAGGAGGTAGAGAAATTACTCCGAGCAGGTATGATTAGAGAGGTCAAGTATCCAAGATGGTTGGCCAATGTGGTTGTTGTTCAAAAGAAAAACGGAAAGTGGAGGGTATGTGTCGATTTTACCGATTTAAATAAGGCATGTCCCAAGGATCCTTTCCCATTACCCCACATTGACTCCAAGGTGGATGCAACTGCGGGTCATGAACTGTTAACTTTTATGGATGCTTCATCTGGATTTCAACAAATCCAAATGGAACCATCCGATCAAGAGGATACAGCTTTCATGACTCCAACTGGTATATACTGCTATATTGCTATGCCATTCGGACTAAGAAATGCAGGTGCAACTTATCAAAGGCTAGTGAATATGATGTTCAAGGATCAGATTGGACAAACTATGGAGGTTTACATAGACGATATGGTGGTAAAATCAATAAAGGCTGAGGATCACCTAAGAGACTTGGAGGAAGCATTCAATATCCTTGATAAATATAATATGAAGCTTAATCCTTCAAAATGTCACTTTGGTGTTAAAGCAGGTAAATTCTTAGGATATATGGTGACAAAGAGAGGCATTGAAGCCAGTCCAGAACAAATCAAAACAATAGTGAACATCAAGTCCCCTACCAATGCTAAGGATGTTCAGAGATTAACAGGCAGGATTGCAGCTTTAAACAGATTCATATCCAAATCTTCAGAAAAGTGCAAGGAATTCTATGATATCCTAAGGAAGAACAAAAATTCGAGAGGACTGAGAAGCATGAAAGTGCCTTAAAAGCTCTTAAGGATTACCTATCCTCGGCCCCAGCTTTGATGAAACCAGAAAAAGGAGATGTGTTATCCTTATATCTTGCGGTATCCTCAAAAGCAGTAAGTGCCGTCCTTGTTAAGGATCACGAAGGTACACAACATCCTGTCTATTATGTAAGTAAGAGTTTACTTGATGCTGAATCCAGGTATTCGCACTTAGAAAAACTTATCCTTGCATTAATTATGGAATCTACCAAATTAAGACATTATTTTGAAACTCATGTTATTATCGTTAAAACTAATTTTCCAATCAAGAATGTCCTCAGGAAACCTGAAATGTCAGGAAGGATGGCTAAGTGGGCAGTGAAGCTAAGTGCATATTGTTAGGGGAGGATTTCCTAACAATTAGTGATCCTTACTTGTTATCCTAACTGATGATCCTTACTTTTGTGACAGATAGTGATCCTCAGAAGAGCTTCAGGATCAGGATCATGGATCACCTTAAGGATCCTCATGCTAACGATTGTTTGTTTATGTTTCGTATTATTTTGCAGGAGTAACAAGCTTGACTTGGTCTTGGCAACGTTACTATGGAATATTCCACGGGTATTTCGCACACGTTTGACTGGAAATGGACGTTGTGGAGAACGTGGGAGCTTGGCACAAAAGTCGGATAGTTTGTTAGCGTAGTTAACTTCTATTTTTAAAGGGGTGACGAGCTAGTTTTTAGAACACTTAGCCATTTTCAGCTACACACACTCTCATACAATCGCACTCTTAAAGCTCTCGACAAACAGTTAACAGTTTTCACTCACTTTTACACATTTCACCATAGTGATCCTTGTACCTAGCTCGTTACTATCCGAAGTTGTAAACATTTATTGATTTATTTGAGCTTGGTGATCGGTAGTTTCCATCACCCGGGGTTTTTTTGTGCCGGAGATCAACTCTTGATCAAGGGCTTTTTCCCCGTATAAATCCTTGTGTCATTTGTGCAATTTACATTGAAGTGATCCTTATCATTGTTCTACATTCAAAGCATCATTCCCCGTAACAAAGAGTTTGGTTGCATTATCCTCATCAGATTTTTTGACCAAAACAGTTTGGCGCCCACCGTGGGGCAATTGGTGCTTCATTCCTAAGAAGTTTTTCTGTTGGTGATCATTCCGGTTCATTGCATACAAATACATGGCTTCATCATTGAAGAATACCTCTACTGCAATGTCTGCGGTCAATTCATCTCAGGGCATTCCACCTTTGCCTCCACCACCATCTGGACCTCAGAAAAATGCCGAGAAGAAACCAACTCCCATTTTCTCCAAACCTCCAACTTCTTCTGCTTCTTACACTCCCACTACTAGTGACATGTTTACTTTGATTTTGCAGATGAAGGATCATATACAGCAACAGGATAAGACCAATGAAAGGATTCTCAGAGAAATCGGAGATCTCAAGAAACAAAAGAAAACGGCAGAGGATCATTCCCCACTGGTGCCCAAATCTTTGAATTTTGATACTCCGGTGATTACTTCTCAGCCATCAGTGGTTCCAGATGTTCAATATGTGGGTGGACCGAAAGGAGTGCACTACGGAACAACAACAGTGACCCAGGCATCAGGATCATTCCAGGTTCAAGGATCCTCCTTTGTTCTAGGATCATCCCAGGTTCAAGGATCCTCCTTTGTTCCAAGATCATCCCAGGTTCAAGGATCCTCCTTTGTTCCAGGATCATCCCAGGTTCAAGGATCCTCCATTGTTCCAGGATCATCCCAGGTTCAAGGATCCTCCTTTGTTCCAGGATCATCCCAGTTTCAGGGATCCTTCCAGATGCCAGGATCCTTGAGGAGTTTGCAAACAGGAAGTTCAGATGTCTATCAGGGAGATTTTATTCCAATGCAGACCAATGCTTCTACTGGTCCTTCGATCATTCCAGAGCCCCAACAATATGGATTAACATCCATTCTTCCTAATTTGAATCCAATAGGAGGTAACACTTTTAATAATTCTTATACTACTAACCATGGCCTTATGCAGGATCCAGGTATCAATCATGCCATGGCCAGAGAATTGCAAAAGTTGAAGGATATGATATCAAGTGTTCCAGGAGTGGTCAAACCTATCCCGGAGATTGCAGATGGAAGCCACAAGATATCTCATTTTGCACCACCAATCTGTGATGCTGAGATACCCAAGAGGTTCCATGTCCCAACTATGAAGCTGTATGATGGTTCGACGGATCCTGAAGAACACATAGCACAATACAGGGAGAGGATGGAGATCAATCCAATCCCAGAAAGGTTAAAGGAAGCATGCTTGTGCAAGGGATTCGGATCCACTCTTACTGGATCAGCTCTCAAATGGCTGCTAAGTCTTCGCCCCTACTCTATTACCTCATTTGCTAATCTAGTTAACCTATTTAATAATCAGTTTTCTTGTAGTAGAAAATTTGAACGATTAACTAGTGATCTATATAGGATAACTCAGGGTCATAATGAATCATTAAGGGGTTACATTACCAAATTCAGTAAAGAATCCTTAGACATTCCCAACTTGGATATAGCCACGGCTGTTGAGGCCTTTAAAATGGGATTGCTTAGGGATTCATTGTTCTATGATGATCTTGTTATGACACCATGCAGGAACCTAGATGAGGTAAGAACCCGGGCACTTAGGTTCATCCGGCTAGAGGATGACAAAAGGATCTAGGAGAGGTTAGCAGGATCCTCAAAGCAGGATAAGCAAGGATCCTCATTCAGGAACAACAAGTTCAGATCCTATAACAGATCTGATAACCAGAACGTGCATGCTGTTGATCAGGAAGAGGATGATGAGGATTATCCTCCAATCTCTGAGTATTGTTTCTCTGTTGATAACAATGAACTAATCCTTGCGATGCAGAATCTAGGTGATAAAGCTAGATGGCCCAGAAAAAATGATAGACCAGCTGCAACCAAAGATAAATCAAAGTGGTGTGCATACCATGAAGATTTTGGGCATCTTACAGAAGAATGCATTGCACTGAGAAAGGAAATTGGATACTTGTTGAGCAAGGGGCATCTAAAAGAATTGTTGGGTCGAAAAAAGTCAAGGACTCAGGATCCTGAAAGGATCCCTGAGAAGGCTCCAGCCCCTCCAGCAGATGCACAAGTAATAAACTTTATTTCTAGAGGATCAGACATTTGTGGCACATCCTTCTCAGCAGCTAAAAGGCATGCAAATGAAACTAAGATGGATAGTGGAGAAAGACCCGTTCGAACATCAAGTGTCTCCGAAGGAAAAGTCATAACCTTTGATGAGGATGATCGTGTTGATATCCAGGATCCTCATCACGATGGTTTAGTTATTACTCTTTTCATTTCTAACCATTTTGTCCGCAGGATCCTTATAGACGGAGGAAGCTCAGTGAACATTATCCAGCTCGATGTTCTGAAGAAGATGGGTATTCCTGAATCAGATATTATACCAAGATCCTCCGTGCTCGTGGGATTTATTGGCGAAACTAAGAATACCCTGGGGGACATTAAGCTCCCAATATACATCGAAGGCCTACACTCTTATCAAAAATTTTGTGTTATTGACTGTTTTTCTTGTTGTAATGTTATCCTTGGCAGGCCCTGGATACACGATATGAAGGCAGTCCGATCTACTTACCATCAATGTGTGAAGCTCCCTAGTCCTTGGGGAATAGTCAAGATTGATAGTGATCAGCAGGAGGCTAAGAATTGCTATACTTCATCGATGAAACCAACCTCGAAGTCAAGGGAGCAATAGCAATCAAAGTATCCTCCAAGGGATGTCTTGGAAGCAAGAGAGCAGGATGTGGTAGAAATCCTCATGGATCCTCATGATCCTGAATCCAAAATCTATATCGGATCAGGGATCCTTGGCAAAATGAAAGAAGACCTCGTATCCTTCCTCAAAAGGAGAAAGACTACCTTTGCATGGAATCACGAAGACATGACTGGTATATCTAAAGATGTAATCACTCACAAACTTGGCATTGATAGGTCCTTCAAACCAATCCATCAAAGGAGAAGAAAGTTTGCACCGGAAAGAAATGCCATTATCCAGGAAGAGGTAGAGAAATTGCTCCGGGCAGGTATGATTAGAGAGGTCAAGTATCCAAGATGGTTGGCCAATGTGGTTGTTGTTCAAAAGAAAAACGGAAAGTGGAGGGTATGTGTCGATTTTACCGATTTAAATAAGGCATGTCCCAAGGATCCTTTCCCATTACCCCACATTGACTCCATGGTGGATGCAACTGCGGGTCATGAACTGTTAACTTTTATGGATGCTTCATCTGGATTTCAACAAATCCAAATGGAACTATCCGATCAAGAGGATACAGCCTTCATGACTCCAACTGGTATATATTGTTATATTGCTATGCCGTTTGGACTAAGAAATGCAGGTGTAACATATCAAAGGCTGGTGAATATGATGTTCAAGGATCAGATTGGACAAACTATGGAGGTTTACATAGACGATATGGTGGTAAAATCAATAAAGGCTGAGGATCACCTAAGGGACTTGGAGGAAGCATTCGATATCCTTGACAAATATAACATGAAACTTAATCCTTCAAAATGTCACTTTGGTGTTAAAGCAGGTAAATTCTTAGGATATATGGTGACAAAGAGAGGTATTGAAGCTAGCCCGGAACAAATCAAAGCAATAGTGAACATCAAATCTCCGGCCAATGCTAAGGATGTCCAAAGGCTAACAGGCAGGATAGCGGCTTTGAACAGATTCATATCCAAATCCTCAGAGAAGTGCAAAGAATTCTATGATATCCTAAGGAAGAACAAGAAATTTGAGTGGACTGAGAAGCATGAAAATGCCTTAAGAGCTCTCAAAGATTACCTATCCTCAGCCTCGGCCTTGATGAAACTAGAAAAAGGCGATGTGCTATCCTTGTATCTTGCAGTTTCCTCAAAAGCAGTAAGTACGGTCCTTGTTAAGGATCATGAAGGTACACAACATCCTGTCTATTATGTAAGTAAAAGTTTACTTGATGCCGAATCCAGGTATTCACACCTTGAAAAGCTTATTCTTGCATTAATTATGGCATCTACTAAGTTGAGACATTATTTTGACACTCATGTTATTGTTGTTAAAACTAATTTTCCAATTAAGAATGTCCTCAGGAAACCAGAGATGTCAGGAAGGATGGCTAAGTGGGCAGTGAAGCTTAGTGCCTATGATATGAGATATGAGCCTAGGACAGCCATCAAATCCCAAACATTAGCTGACTTTGTGGCTGATTTCAGTAGTGATTTACAAAAAGAAGCTGAGTTAGAAGTCCAGCAGCTAGAGGAGACCAAGGATCCTTGGATACTCTATACTGATGGATCCTCAAATGTCAAAGGCACAGGGCTTGGAATACTACTAAAATCGCCACAGGGGGACATAATACCCCACTCTATAGCTTGTGAGTTCTAAACCACTAACAATGAGGCTGAATATGAAGCCTTAATTGCTGGTTTGCAAATTTCTAAGCATATGGGGATCAGGTATCTTGAGGTACATGTAGATTCATTGTTAATTACAAACCACTTTAATGGATCCTATGCTGTTAAAAGTGAAAAGCTAACCAAATATTTAGGGATAGTCAAAGAATTGGCACTCTCCTTTGTTTCCTTTAGTTTGACACAGGTACCAAGGGAAGAAAATACAGAAGCTGATGCATTGGCTAACTTAGGATCATCTTTGAAGATCCCGGAGGATATCAAGATCCCTATTATCCATATCCTGACCCCGGCTATCGAGGATCATGTGGCTGTGGATATAGGAAAGAATTCTGCAATTATCCCTAGTGAGGATACTCAATCCCATTCAGGATCAGGATCATGGATCTCACCAATCATGAGATACTTACAACATGGAGAGATTCCTACAGGAGAAAACCCTAGGGCTTTCAAAATTAAGGTATCTCAATTCACAATTTTGAATAATATGTTGTATAGACGATCTCTTGCAGGTCCATACTTAAGATGCATTGAGGATCCTGAAATCCAAGAAGTTTTAAAAGACTTCCATGAAGGAGATTGTGGAAACCACACTGGGGGCAGGGCATTATTTTCAAGGATCCTGAGGACAGGATACTACTGGCCAACCATGAAGAGAGATGCTGTGGAGTATGCTAAGAGATGTGATCCTTGTCAGAGACACAGTAATATCCTTCATCAACCAGCTGAATTATTGCATCCTATATCCTCCTCTTGGCCATTTATGAGATGGGGTATGGATATAGTTGGTAAGCTCCCTAAGGCACCTGGTGGAAAAGTGTTCATGCTAGCTATGACTGATTACTTCTCCAAGTGGATAGAGGCTGAAGCTTTTGCCCAAGTCAGAGAAAAGGAAGTTACATCCTTCATTAAAAGAAATATTATAACTAGATTTGGAATTCCTTCTGAAATTTTATGTGATAATGGTTCCCAATTCATTGGGGGCAGAACCACTAACTTTTGTGACAACTGGGGGATTAAGATGATAACATCAACACCAGTCCACCCACAAGCTAATGGTCAAGCAGAATCATCCAACAAGATCATTATCAACAATTTGAAGAAGAAGCTTGGATCCAAGAAAGGGAAATGGGCAGAAGAACTACCTTATGTGCTTTGGGCTGATAGGACAACCCCTAAGAATGCTACTGGTCAAACGCCATTCTCTTTGGTATTTGGGGCAGAATCAGTGATCCCAACAGAAATGGTGGTTCCAACTGCTAGAACAAGTACCCGTGATCCTGAGGAAAATGATGAGAACTTGGCTCAAGACCTGGATACTATTGAAGAAATCAGGGATATGGCTAGGATAAGGATGGCCAGTTATCAACAAAGAATGGCTGGTGCTTACAACAAAAATGTCAGGATCAGGAAGTTTCAAGTTGGAGATATGGTATTAAGGAAAACATTTCAGAATACCACCAATCCTGCTGATGGAAAATTGGCTCCAAAATGGGAAGGTCCTTATTTGATTGAAGCTGAAGCAGGAAAGGGGGCATATAGATTGCTAACCATGGAAGGTGATTTGTTACCAAGAGCTTGGAATGCTGTCCACTTGAAGAAATATTTCATATGAGCACGATCCTCATGGAAGATGATCCTTATGTCAGGGGTATCCTTGAAGGATCCTTAAAGTATCAGTGATCCTTACTTTGGTAATATCCTAATCTTGAACTATTTCATTTATTTATTTACTCATATAAGGATAAGGATCATGTGTCCTTTATCCATCTCTCACGTGATTTTAAGTTTTGAAAGTTCAGGTATCCTTAGCAAAATATTGGTTATCTGCAGAAGCAATCCGTTCCTTGGGTTTAACCCCAGTTATTTGGACTTGACCCCAGTTCCGCCTGTAGCGCATGATGATCCTGGTATAGTTCAAGGCAGTGGGACCAGTACTCGCCTTAGGGGCTGATAATTCCATTGTACTGGCTATACCTAGGATCCTACGTATAATGGTAGACGTACCATACATCCGTTCCTAAGGTTTCTAACGTTTTCACGTTAGCTAAGGTTTTGGCATTTTCATGTCACTAAGTTTGGATAGTCGCCAGTTAGGGCCATACTCCAGTTTACATACGATCCTTGGGCTTGTCCCCAGTTATCCTTGGGCTTGTCCCCAGTTTCTAACTCTTATCTTATATTGGCTTAGTCCCAAGTTATGCTCTATTTCAGGTCCTTGAAGATAAACAACTAGGGATCCTTGATCCTTACTTCTCTCTAAGGTTTATCCTATAGTTATCCTTATTATGGTTAGGATCCTAACTTGGATCCTCAGGTATGATCCTTAACTATTTTTTATTCTATTAATTGTTTATTTGAATAACCCTTAGAATTTGACAACTAAATTTGTGATCCTTAAAATATATTACTTTTTGGGATTCTTTAACTATAGGATATTTGATCATGGATCATATCCTAAGTATTTTCAATCTGACTTATTCAAAATTGTTTATTCAATAAGTGTACATCAAAACAATTGAGAATTAAAGAGACAAAAAGGATAACAATACAAGATAAGCGACAAAAGATTAAGGTTTTATTTATTAACAAAAGGTTAACCCTTAAAAGGTTGTAAAAATTACCTACCCCGAGCATCTACCAGCAATACGTGGCCCGTCCGCTGGGGTAGGTAAAGGGTGTCCATGATAATAGGTTCAAAAGTAGTGCAGGAATATAAAGACGGCAGGATCACAATGGCTTCATCCCCCAAACAGAGGATCCCTCCACCATTTGCAATCCTGCCTATTGTCCAAAGGATCATACATGATCCTTAATCCTAAAAACTATTGTTTAGTATAAACCATCAAATTGTTCAACAAAACAACCATCAAACTAAAAAATTGGGCTCCGGCTATGTCTAGAAGTTTCCATCATCGCCCAATCATGCGGCCTAAACCTTCCCTGCATCACCACCTCCGGCTCCACTTGCTTCACCACCTTCACCCTTGCCTCCAGCCTCGATCGCCAAAACCTCCTCAGCCTCTTCATCATCTTCAAGATCAGCCAACCTTGCTTTCCAGTCCTCAACCTCCCAGCTGCTTCTGTCGAAGTTAGGATCTTGAGCTTCCTGGGCCATCTTTAGTTTTTTCTGATACATTATGATGGCAGCAGAGACCTTTGCACCTTCTATGAGATCATGCTTTTCATAGTCAAGGTCGATCAGAAGTTTAGCCGTCTTAGTCTTGGCGTCCTGGAGCTCCTTCTGAAGATCAGCAATTTTGAGGTCCTTTAGCAATGCAACCTGCTGGAGGTCGGCAATCTTCCTATCTTGATCCTCAACGTGGCCAACATAATCCTCAATCTCCGTGAATTTCTGCAAAAGGGATAAAAGATAAGGTCAGGACCAAGTGATCCTCAAATCAACAGGATATATCAGCAGGATATATCAGCAGGATATGTCGGCAGGATATACTAGCAGAGACAGTGATCCTTACATCGTTGAAGTACTCGAGGAATTGGTGGCGGATCAGAGGCAGACCCTGCAGATCCTCAGCTTCAGAGGCCTTTCTCTTCTTGATTCCCTTTCCTTTGAGGGGTGCCTTGGGGACTGAAGGTGTCGGGCTGGTAGGAGCCTTTCTTTTGGAGGATCTGACGGTGGTGAGATCGGTGACATTGAACTTTGAAGCAGACTTGGTGGATTTTCCAGCACCTACACAACCAAAACAAGATAAGTATCTTTACTTCACTTATATTTCACTATTTATTTAAATTTTTAAACAAAGATACTTACTTGACATCGTGACAGAGCCTGAGGATACCTCCTGAGAATCCTGGGTGGTTGTCTTGAAAGTTCTTGTTTCAGGATCAAGTTTCTTGAAAGTGATGAGTCTCTCTTTGGCAGCAGGAGACAGTCTGAGGTGTGAGACGGTGATAGCTGCATAACAAGAAAGCAAAAATATATAAGTGATCCTTATATCAAAAGAAAGTTCTCTGGTGATCCTTCTCAGGATCCTCCACCCTACCATGGGTAGCCCATTTCTTGGGTAGATCCTTTCCGTCTTCAATAGAATCTCTCCTGACGAAAAAGAAACGCCGCTTCCAGTTAGCATCATTCTTGGTAGCTTTGAAGATCGGGTGTTCCTCACCAGGTTTACGTTTAAACAAATAACGATGAGAACCAAAGGTAGTAAGATCATACAGCTCTCCCAGCTCTGACATTCCTAGGTCTATCCTTTCCTGCTCGATGATCCTTTCAAGGGTATACAAAACCCTCCAGATCATCGGCATGGCTTGGATATAAGAGATGCCGGGTAGGGAAAAGAAAGATTGGGTGAAGGCTGGGAAAGGATATGTATAGCCTATGGTGAACGGAGTGACAGGAAAAGCAACCCAGGTGTCGGAAATATGATCACTCAGGGCATTGGGATCAAAAGACTTAAACTCGGTGTTCGCCGGGAAGCAGCGGCGGATCCTATCAATCTGTGCATCGTTGAAACAACAGCGTTCTTTTATGGAATCTTCGATGATCCCCTGGCTTTTTAGTGGGCTGTTTTTCGGGTGATCCTTAGCTGGGGAGTTCCGGAGCAACATCTTTGATAGAATGGTGGAAAGAAACGGAAAACAGAGCAAAAGAAGGAAGAAGATGAAGAGAGAATACCTGTTTATCTTCGGAATGCAGTTATAAAGGGAGTATCTCTGAAATTTTAGATGCAATCGATCCTATCTATATCTCCTATTTATAATCATGATTGTGCAGGGTTGTCACTTCTGTGACGTCATGGTTGCAACGGATAGTTCTACAATAACGGCTATATTTCCGATAGTTAGTTGCGGATAAGATCAAGAAAATATAATTCGCTCATTTTACATATCACTCCTTATATTTTAGGGGCAATTGTTAGGGGAGGATTTTCTAACAATTAGTGATCCTTACTTGTTATCCTAACTGATGATCCTTACTTCTGTGACAGATAGTGATCCTCAGAAGAGCTTCAGGATCAGGATCATGGATCACCTTAAGGATCCTCATGCTAACGATTGTTTGTTTATGTTTCGTATTATTTTGCAGGAGTAACAAGCTTGACTTGGTCTTGGCAACGTTACTATGGAATATTCCACGGGTATTTCGCACACGTTTGACTGGAAATGGACGTTGTGGAGAACGTGGGAGCTTGGCACAAAAGTCGGATAGTTTGTTAGCGTAGTTAACTTCTATTTTTAAAGGGGTGACGAGCTAGTTTTTAGAACACTTAGCCATTTTCAGCTACACACACTCTCATACAATCGCACTCTTAAAGCTCTCGACAAACAGTTAACAGTTTTCACTCACTTTTACACATTTCACCATAGTGATCCTTGTACCTAGCTCGTTACTATCCGAA